>JXCR01142257.1:100007-119209 GCA_002079205.1 Phalaenopsis hybrid cultivar
ATATATATATATATATATATATATATATATATATATAAAATTGATTAGTAGTATATATATATGATGAGTAGTATTTTTAAAAAAATTAAATTGACTACAAGGCTGCAAACATTTATACTCAATTAAAAGTATTAATTAAGAAAATAGAATAAAAATTATTAAAATAAATTCATATGATGTTTTAAATCTTACCTCAATCCTTAACATCTTATGACTACGTGATTCGTGTTGTCAGAACGGCTCTTTGTTCGTGAACGGCTCGTGTTCGGCTCGCTAAGCAAACGAGCAGAACAGAAACACACTTTTTTAGCTCGAAATATAAACGAGCTGCTCGACTAGTTTACACCCCTCACCACCTGAATCACATAAAAATATCACCTTTTTTTACTTTTATAAATGTAAAATACAGTAAAAAATAAAATCTTTCAAATAAAAATTATTTTGAAGAAAATATGTTTATATTTTTATAATTTACTTTATTCAATTATAATAAAATTATATTCAATTATTTTTTATAAGCAATTTAATTTTAAATTTGCACGAGGACTCCAATATTTGATTGTTTGTAAACTTATTTATGCTTAGAAAATTTTATCTTCAGCTATTGACTTCTTTATTGTATTTATTATGGTTTAGATATGTCTTGAGTTGCTTGCATTATCGGAACATGATGCTTGTTATTCAAAATTTTGCATCATTTTCTTAATATTAAATAGTTGAGGATATTATTTCCTAATAGCGAGATTGCGGGTTTGAATCACACATCGAAAAAAAATCGGATCGTCACGAGCCAAATCTAATGATGTGAAAGGTTCGATCCGTGCCTAAGACGAGCTTAGATCGGCTAAGAATTGGAAGCTAATTAAAAATTTTTGGGACATTAATTATATGACTAAATGATTTATGGTTATGATTATGGGTTGTAAAGGAGTTGAACATGGGCTGAGCCTAGGCTAGCTCGTGTTTGGCTTGTTAAAAAATATCGCTGTTAGTGTTCTACTCGTTTATATTTCGAACACAAAAAAGTGTGTTTGTGTTTAGACCGTTTGCTTGACAAGCCGAGCACGAGTTGTTCACGAATAAATAGTCGTTTTGACAACTCAAATCCTGCAATTGTAGGATGTTAAGGGTTGGAGCAAGATTTAAATCTTAATGTTTGTATTAAAACATCATTTAAATATAATTTAATATATTTTTATATTATTTTTAATTAATAATTATAATTGATTATAAATTTTTATAGCCTTGTAGCCAATTAAAATTTTTAAAATACTGCACATCAATTATATATATATATGATGAGTATTATTTCGAGCCAAAATGAGCCGTACACGAACGAACAAATCCTTGTTCGTGTTCGGCTCGGTTATATGTCAAGCACAAAAAAAAAAAAGTGTTCATGTTCAGCTCTTTAACTTAGCGAACAAATCGAATACGAGCTTCTTAACGGGTCAAACACGAGCTGTTCCCAATTTATAATCAAATGAACTGTTTTTGTTTTGACAGCCCTAAAATGAGGATAGACTCCATTGTTTATTTATTAAGTTAAATAAGTATGATGGACTATTAATCAAGCTGTTTAAGTTGTTCATTAAGTGAATTGGTGCATGCACGCCTCTATCTATATGTAATTAACCCTTAATTTTAGGGAAAATTTTCTTTGGGTGAGGTATACGTTTTGGAATGTCCAAATTTAATTTGTATTGGGACTTGCATTGATTGGAATACTTTAACTTAAATTGATTAATGTTAATATCTTTATAAATAATGATAAATGGAGAAGCCCAAATGTGATAATGTTGTTTATTAAAACTATTAAACATTAAATGATGCGGGTCGTCCGGTGGTGACAACGATGACAACTGGAGTTGTTCTGTGGCCAGTGTTGGTAGGCGGCGTTGGCCGGTGGTTGCAAGGGTGAAAAGGGAATGATGTTCAACAGTGATTGACATCTTCAGGTGCAGGAGGTTGACGATGGGCGACAGTGCAAGAAGTGGCGATATCGGCCAAAGGTGGTAGTGGTTTGAGTTGGCTAGATCAGTGGTGTGGGAGGTTGAGCTGCAACTCCCTCTACTGTAGGCTTAGGCCTTCATCTTGCCTAGGGTCTAGCTCCTCTTCTCATGAGAGGTTCAGAGCTCTATTTATAGAATCCACGTTGCAAATAATAAATGAATCTAAACCACTCCCCGATCAGACAACCTAGAAATATCCAATTTATCAGAGGGTGTTTTATAGACATTTTAGTGTATTAATGATGTCAGAATTGAGTGATCTCAGACTTCTTCGATTTATCTCGCCGAAACGCTCAATTCAACTATAAGGAAGCTATATTCAAAATCAATTTGACTTTCTAATTATATCTAGAAAGCTTCCAAAAGCAGTTTACCAGCCTGATCTACGCTTGATTTGACTCGGATTAATCTAATTTTGATACCGTTGGATCTGTCTTGTTGAGCAGGTCCGTTTGACTATAACTTTATTAAAATAAGAGTTCTGGGTGACTTTTAATTTAAGTTTTAATTTTTCTTGATAAAAAAATTACATCGAGATCCACATCATACCTCGTGATTCTTGTCAAATGATAAAAACTTAAAATATCAGCTTGTCAAAAATTTAATCATTCTTGTCAAATGATTTTCGGTCAAGACAAACTTTGTCATTTAAAAATATTTAAATCCGAAGCATTTTATCACTATTATCATAAATCTGTATATTAAAAGAAATGGCCGAAGCCGATTATAAGAGCATCCAACCACTTATGACATGACAAATAATTCGAGCACCACCTCCTTAAGGTTAACTGTGTCAGACGAGATTCGAACCCCCGACCTGAGGGGACTTATACCTTGTATACGAACCAACAGGCCGGGGTACGCAAATACAAATAAGAACTAGGTATCTAGATGGCATGCGATGCAAGTTTGAGTGTTACATTTAAATCCGTTAGAATTACAAACAATTCCCACGTAAAGAAAGAATTGAATGGTATGCGGATTTCAGCGATACTAGACGCGTAAATACATAAAAATTAAGTTGTAATTTTGACATAATATATAAGAAAAATGTTTATTTAAAATATAATAAATATATAATCAATTCAGAAGAAAAATAGAAGAGATTTTTTTCTCTTTAACTCTACTTAAAAAAGAAAATTATATTTTAATTTAAATATTTTGATAAACAAAAATTTTTTTTTCTTCATTCTCTAATCTACAAATAGGTCAAAGAGAGGAGAAAAAAGGTGGAGGCCCCGACCACGCCTAGCAGACTATCCTGAATTTCTCAGAAGAAGAAAGTTGTCATTGACCTAGCCTAGGAGCACATTCAAGATCTTTTTTCGCTGTTGTGAAGAAGAAAAAAGTCGTCCCTGGCCATGCCTAGCAGAAGATCTGAGATTTTCCTTCGCAATCTTCTTTCGCAGTATTGTAAAGAAGAAGACAGTCAACCCGAAAGTTATCTTCGACCCCGCACAACAATACATCCAGGATCTTCTTTTGTGTTTTTTGTTAAGATGCAGTAAATCATCCTAAAAGTTGTGCTTGACTTTGCCCAGCAGGACGTCTGAGATTTTCTTTTACGCTTTGGAGAAGAAAGTTGTCCCCGACATTGGCCAGCAGGTCGAGATCTTCTTTCGCGTTGATGTCACATTTTTCGAGGAATCTTATTGCCTCCCTTCTGGGATGCTATTCAAAATGTTTGATTTTTCTTGGGTGCATAGTCAGCACGCCCGTTTGACGACCGCAGCATGTAGTGGAAGAAATAGTTGTAATCCACAAAGTATGTAATTAAAATTTATAGAAAACACATCAAACATATACAATAATTAAAGTGTGCCTCTATGAGTTACTATACATAATTAACATATAAAATATTTTCTCTTCCAACTATACTATTTCTCTCGTTATGAGGAAGTCACAATATTGCTTGCTTGCTTGCTTGCTTGCTTACTACGAGTGAGGATGGAAGCGGTAGGGTGGCATGTGAAGGAGGCTTGATGAGGAAGAGGTGATGAGGATGCCACCATAATTTCTCCCGGAAAAGGGTATGAAATGTTACCAATTGCACGTTTATTATATTATAAATTTTTATTGTTATTTAAATAACATCAACATCATGTTTTTGCTATGATTTATCAATTTTATTGACTATGTTATCTTTTGCTTGATTACAAATTTATCTTATCATTATATATTTAATATTTTAGAAGATATAATTTTACTTAAAAAAGGTATGCAGGGATCTCGAGGTAATCTAACAGTCTGAGATAATCATGTATGGCGGTGCAATTCTGCTCCTGTCGATCGACTACCCTCGCCGACCATGTTGACCGGCGGACTTTTCCTCTGACTGGCCTCCATTTCCTCCAACGGGCGCCTGTTCCTTCGACTGGTCGTCTCTTCCTTTGACTGGCTACGGGAATCCGACGACTCACCCCGATAGAAAAACTCTAGAATGACAAATCCAATGGTCGACGAGATATCGAACAGTATGCACTAATATAAAAGTCTAAAATATTTTGAACTAATTCCTTTAAAGCGAGAGCAACATTGTAATTTACTTTTTGATTTTCTGATTATTTATAAAAAGGAGGACCTTTTAATGTAAAGAGGCTTTTTGACTCCTCATTCTCTTGTAACGCAGCTATTTAAGTGAGATAAAATGGGTCAAAGAGCTGAGAACACCCCATTTGCCCCATGACGGGGCAAGTCGTCCTCTTCTCTCCCACTTATGATTCATCAATATGATATTATTAATATACAAACTCACTTGGGAGAGATAGATGAAAGGAATGCATATAATTATGAATATCAGCAGAGGAGAGTTTAGCATGATATAGATTTTCAAAATGCTATGAATACTCTTTCCTTCTCTCTCTCTCTTAGTCTACGCGCTCTATTCCTTGAGCATGATCAATAAGCCTGAAGCATTCCTACACTTCAACCAACCAATTTGAATTCTACTATTAACATCCCCATCTATATCACCATCACTTTGAACAATAGAGCCAAATATCTAAAACATTCATACCTTTTAATAATTTGATCACCCATTGTTACCACTCTGTCATTAGAGCTACTACTACTAAATTAAATTCCATCAGTTTTAGTTTTGCTCAAATGAATGTCTTTAGACTCCGAAGTAGACTCCATAATTCAAGTTTTTCCTAAGCTCTTTTTTTAGTTTTATCCACAAGAAGATATCATCAATGAAAAGCATGCACCAATATTCATCCTCCTATAAATGTTCAGTAGGAGCACCCATAACTAAAACAAAATGATATGGGCTTAAAGTCATTTCTTGATGTAATCCAACTGAAATATGAAAAAATTTGATCAATCCTCATTTTCAAACACAAGTAACAACTCCAGAAAACATATCTTTAATGACTTGAATATAAGTCATATCAATACCTTTCTTCTCTGGAACTAGAACTCTCCAAAGTATATCTCTTGGAACCTCATCGCAAGTTTTTTTCTTAATCAATAAAAATCATATGTAAATCCTTTATATTCTCTCTCTACTTCTCCAAAAACATCCCAATAAATGTATAGCTTCCACAATAGACATTCCCAATATCAAACCAAATTGTTTACGAGAAATATTTATAATATAAGTTAACCTATGTTCAATTACTCTATCTGATAATTTTAAACTATGACACATCAATTTAGTTCCTCTATAAGCTGCACACTCACGTGCATCCCCTTTATTCTAAGTAAGCATCAAAACAAAAGACAAAAATAATGTACTGCCCTGCTAAAAGTAAGTGCATATTTGTTATCGTACTTTTTTCTCCTCTTTCTACTTCTATAAATAGAGGACCCCTTTACGTGTAAAATGAATATCTTTAGGCTCTCTCTCCCTTCCCATATTGTTTGTTTGCTCCCTTTCACCCTCATATTGTAACCTCATTTGTGTGGAATAAAATTGACCGCCAAGTCTGAGACCACCCCTATTCGTGTTCTGACTGAGCAAACCTCACTTTCTCCAACCCCCAAAATCCGATTCTATCTCTCTAGCACGATCCAAAAAATAGATTTAGATTCAACAGAGATAAATATTTGATCTTTCATTAATGAAAAGCTGCACGATCACTCTCAAAACTTAAAAAAAAAAAAGAAGAACTACTATTAGATAAGATGTTTTATAAAACATTTTATTAATATAAAACTATTTGAAAGTCAGCTTGATCATCAACGCTGACAGGGGCCTCCAAATGTTTCCAAAAATGGCAATTGACGTTTTATATCAGATATTATATATTTTTAAAGAGCTTATCACAAGGCCAAACTGCCAGATATAGTAATGTTTTTAATACAGATCCCATGTTCGCCTCTGTAATCTATTTCGCAGATAATTAATCTTGCAATCATTGGAGTTAATAATTATATTAATTAAAGATTAAGGAAGATTTACATACTACCCCCTCGATTCCTTTGTATTTACATGTTAAACACATAATTTTTTTTTATTTTTACATACATACCACCTTATTTATAGGGGTGTAAACGAGCCGAACACGAGATTTCGAGCTCAAAAAGTATGTTTGTGTTCGGCTCGTTTGCTTAGCGAGCCGANAACACGAACGAACAAATATCTATTCCTGTTCAGCTCGTTAATTTAGAGAACGAGCCGAACACGAGCTGTTCGCGAACAACAAACCGTTTTGACAGCCCTACCTATTCATGCATGAAATGCTTCATCTCACTCTTGAAAGCTTCAAATAGTGGTATCTTTTATTTGACATGAAATATTTGGGTGGAATAAATGTAAAATGTAAACTTTAACGTCGAATATGTAAATATATAAGAATTAAGTGTTATGTATGTAAATACCCTGTATTATTATTATTATTTTTTACCATGTGATATGATAAATAAGAAGTGATATAATTAATACTTTAAAGTATCAAGAGAGTTTTCAAAGTATTTTTTTTATTATAATACAACTCAATAATTTAATTAAAAAATCAATAAAATTTTAATATTCTCAAATTTAACATAAATTTCATTGTATATTTGTGTTAAGATTTATTTTCTTAGAAATTAGTGTGATTCCACACACACCAACATATTCTCTCTCCCTCTCACTATATATAAAAATTATAAATTTAATTTTCATGTCTTAAATAAATAGCTTTCATGTGTTATCTTTCCAAATTTATTAATGCTAAAAATTGCCAAAAATAATAAAATAAGAAATTAATGCTTGAGAAATATTTAACATTTGAGATAAAATAATACATATATAAAAAATTATGTCATCTCAAAGTCTATCTCAATTTTATACTTAGCATGCATGCAATATTATACTAAAAAATTTTGCATCTGTTGAATTCAGATTCGTTCTTCAATCACACCCGTAGAATGGAGCATGTGAAGGAGAGAAAAACATACATAGAGAGATGAGAGAGGAATGAGTATTTGCTATATGGTTTAAATAATCCTTGTGATATTTAATGATTCTTCATCGATGGAGGACTTGAATTATTGTAAAATGATAGCTACACAGTGAACTCATTTAATCGATTTTCCCCTTTAATCAGTCGACTTCTTTTCATGCAATTATTGAGTATCTGGCGAGTTCTGTTTCTAGTCGGGCTTTGTCTGGGTTGTCTCCAAGTATGTTAGCATCTGAGTCGGTTGATATTGGGTCGGGGTCTCAATCAATTTTTGGCCTCTGGTTCAGTCGATCTATGGGTTGGTTGACCCTTNGAGGACTTGAATTATTGTAAAATGACAGCTGCACCGTGAACTTATTTAATTGATTTTCCCCTTTAATCAATTGACTTCTTTTAATGAAATTATTGAGTATCTGGCGAGTTTTGTTTCTAGTCAGGCTTTGCCTGAGTTGTCTCCAAGTATGTTAGCATATGAGTCAGTTGATATTGGGTCGGGGTCTCAATCAATTTTTGGCCTCTGGTTCAGTCGATCTATGGGTTGGTTGACCCTTAATATGCGGCTTGATTAGCTTTAGGCCAGTTGAATGTTGTCATTTGGTCGTTCTCCAAGTACTTTTGCTTATTCTTGTAGAGCTTTGTATGGAGACACATGCTCCGCTTGGAATAGTTCGATTCATTGAAGATCTGGTTAAAATTTTGACTCTTTGATCAGAGAATTGCATCTCATTGTCGGCAATGATGGTGAGGGATAGGTCGTACATGCTAATGAGATATATCGAGATTACATTTTGGACGACCTCGGTCGTTATTCAAGAAAATGTCATGCCTCAATCCACTTGAAGTAGTCAACAATTGCTAAATGTATCTGTTGGCCGTGGAAGGGGGGAAATATATGAGAATATCAAGCATCGAGATAACAAATGAACTTAGAATCATAATGGGCTATAAATGATGTGATGGCTGGTGTAGCATAGGTTTAATTTTTGGTACTGCTCACACCTTCTGGAGAATTCTTTTGCATCTCTTGTGAAGGTCGACCGGAAGTATTTTTGTGTGGTATCATATGAGATGATAATTTTCCACCAAAATTGCTTCTGCATTCGTTTAAGTACGTTTCTCTGATGATCCCTCTAACTTCACTTGTATATCACAACTAAGATACCAAAAAGTGGTTAACCTCTGAAATATTTTATTGGACAATATAATGTACTGAGAGGCTTTGAAGTTTAAGTCTTGAATCGGTGAAGTCCTTTGAGATGTCTCATGTCCTTAGAAAGTGAATGCAATGGTTTGCTGACATCATTTTTATCATATTTTTTATGTCATATTATGTTTGGGAATTTTAGGACCCATTTCGTTGCATTTTATGACAAACATATAAAATTTGGTGATTTTGCCTCGTTTTTGTTGACAGTGCATCACAAAAATTGCCTCGATGCTCTGTACTATAGAAATCACCATAACATTTCACCCAAACCTACAATTTGCTATGATGATCTCATTCAAAAAAGGTAACCAAAAGACGAAGGTCATAACAAAGGCATAATAGAGTGCCACAGAGTCACGTAAAAAGCCAAATTTTTGTCCTTAGTGCGTCATATGGTTTGATGGTTGTTAGTACCATGTCAGTGACACCACGCTGCCATCCATGGAGCCATAAAACAACATAAAAAATGCAAAATTTTGAGTCACAAGTCCTATCTAATTAGTTAATGTGGAAATTTTCACTTCAGCGATGGTAGGGCGCCCGTAGCGGCACAACCCTAATTTTTCCCTATAAAAAGGGCAACCTTCAGCTGCCCTTAATGTCGGATGTACTAAATTTAGTCGTCAAGGGTAATAACTAAAAGTGTCCATGGTGAGTGCTCTTCTCAAGGTTTTTGGTGTGTGAGCTTCCCTTTACACCACTCCTCTAAGCCCCTCTTTGTTCTAGTGGAGCATCCTTTGTTAATGGTGGTGTTTATGTTGCTGTAAAAGTTTGAGAAGCAATTTTTTAAACTTTTGAGTCGAGGGACTTTGTAATCCTTTGCGTGGGTGAGGTTGTTTTAAACTATGTTGTTTTCCCCACTTTTTAGAACCCTCATAGGATTTATGTAGAGGCTAGGTTTAAGTTGTTGTTAGAGCAAGACTCTAAAATAGGTTTTCCTACTGATTCCCTCCTTTCTTGAGTGTACTAAGTTGTGGTGTCATCTTTGGATTTCATGACATCATATCCCTATTTTTAGGATAGTGTCATGACATTATTTCCAAAATGTCATGATGTCATTCTATATCAAGTTGGAACAGCACCACGATGTCTCTTATTAGTGTCATGATGTCATACTCGCCTTTTAGCCAAAATCATGTGATATTGCTATCAGTGTCACAACCTCACTAGATCTTGAGTTTGTATGACCCAGAGTAATGGTGTCGTTTCTTGATGTCGAGACCTTAAGTCTTTTGTCCTTTGGCTAAGAGTCCATGGGCTATTTTTAGCCTATGAGCCAAAAGCCTTGTCCTCATTCCGCCTGACACTGCAGTATTCAGACCCACAGTGCCACTTGGTGATGCTATGGAGTTGAGGCTTGCCAGAGAATTTACTTTCTCAGAGATGTGTATTCAGAGCATTGCCTTTCCTGCAGTGCAATGACCATGGGTCGCTTTGCCAATAAGTCAACTTCAACTTAGTCAAACATTTATTGGCCTCTTAAATTTTGTAGGTCAAGATGAACCTCAGTTTTTTACTCATTTGTCGTTCACCTTTTCGTATTGGTGACAACCCAATTTTGCTCAGTTAGCCTAGTCCAGTTGTTCCAAACAAATGAGTCTCTAACCTTTATAGATTGAAAAATTAGGGATTTTTATCTCGAACCATTAGTACACCCTTTAGCATGGGTGAAATTTCTCTGGCAGACTAATTGGTCGAACTTATAACGAGTTCGTCATTATTGACTTGACCATTATAAGTCCATCATGTCTTTTTTGTGTTTCAACTTGTTGGTCGATTTTTTTTTAAAATGATTTTAATTTAATGCACCTATATTTTTGGTTTTGAAAAATAACATCGTAATTTTGGAACATGAGACCAGATAGATCTCGTTCATTTAATAGTTTAGATAGTTGAGTACAATACCATAAGTGATAAACAACCCAGAGAGATAAGCATGTTACGTGTTTGTAGGCTCGTCCATTCAAAATAAAGAATTCATGACATCCGTTTGGTCTGCAAATTTGGTAATACGCCAAAATTAATACCCCATCCGTACGAGCACGACTTCTGAGGAGTAAGGCGGGCGGAACCATATGACAAGGATTACGAGCTGCTTGCTCGTTTTACATACCTTTATTTTAAATATCATTCATATATAGAATTAGGATCGGGTGTGTACTTATGTGGTGTCTGGCCGCCTTTTTTGCTTATGAGATATTTTACCTACCTAGCATCACTTGACCTTTTATTCTTTCGTAGTTGGCTTGTTTTACTTTATTTGTGCAGTGTGATGAACTTAGATTCGTACTTTTTTGCTTGTGGATTGTCTGTTTATCATGCGAATAATTTAGGTTATCAAGAACTTAAAATTATAAATATTCTAAAAAAATCATAATAAAAGATTAAGGCTAATCAAAATTTAGGACTAAAATATTTCAAGATTTTAAAACCTACACTTTACTTTTTTGCATGACCTTTGAGCTAGTTTTAAAGTGAGTTGCATAGCATAGACATAACCCAAGTCATATCTTATAGGGTCTTAACGCTTAGAAAGACAAAAGCATCATATTGCATGACTTGAGGAGAAGTTTCCGTGCTTCTCCAACCCGACTGGCCCAGTATAGGTTTCTACATAGGTGGTCATCTAGTATGCTTAGGGTGTCAGAGGCTTCCTCGACCCAGATGGGAAATAAGTCATTTGTGAGAGCGTCTCGGCTTTGTAGCCGTACATCTCTTTCTCTTTTCACTTCAACAGCTTCCTCGCCACTTCGAAAGATATAATTCCCACCTCTACTCTTCCTATATACACAAGCTCATAGGATTTTGAGTTTTCTTCTCTTGACCTTAGGGCTACCAAGATCCCCTTGGACGACACAATTCACAAATTACTAACAAGGGATCTCTGGTTGTGTTGGGTCAGTTACCTTCACGACCAAGTAGACTTAGAGTCCTAATAGCTTGTGATGACGAATCCATGGTATTCTAACCCGACTATCTTTACCTGAATAGAATTACTCTAATTTCCTTTATTTAAACTCTTTGAGCACTGTCACTCTCTTTGACGCTTCATCAATATCGTCTCGTAGGCTCTGATTATGGATATGTTACCGTCCATTTAGGATATGATGATTCAACCTCTACTCTTATGGCTCAGTTAGCCCTTAAAAGCATAGTGTGGACCTTATGAGTCGATTTGGTTATTTAATAAGCCTCGATTGTTGATAAGTCGTTACCGATTTAGGATGTGAGGGACTCTCTCTCAACCTTATGGCTTAACGAGAGCTTTGAAAACGTTGAGATGCTCTTGTAAGATGACCATTATTTGTGACACCTTTTACTAATCATCACCAAGATATCATCAAGATTTCTTCAATCGAGAGTATTCTTGGGCATCCCCTAAAATGTAGTTAACTAAATGGATATGTCCCTTTTGGAGTTGCTCTTGAACCCAGAACAAGCGAACACACTTGACTCTCTAGTTGTGGGTTGCTTTCGTAGGGTCTTCTTCGCAAATTTGTTCTAAGACATTTTTCGATTTTATCTTGTTTGGATGTACGCTCTTGGGCTATCACACAAAGTTTACTTTACTTACGTTCTTTCTCTATTTGTCTATCTTCGTTGTATGTCTCATCTTTTTCTGATTCTTCTTTTCTCCAGATCATCTATATGATCCGAAAGAGAGAATTACTGGGAAAAGGAAATTATACGATGATAGACATGTTTGCGGCTCCTAAAAAAAGCAAAAACATAAGTCACCATTCCAGGGAGTTATTTAAAATGGGTCTACCCCATTTCGATCTTCGAGTCATTCCCACTAAATTGACTTGCATTATCCAAGTTTATGTTCCATACAAGGGTTGGTTGTACCTTCTCATCAAATTTGCAAATCACAAGTTGGCTACACCACCGAACTTAGCAAGCATCTCTCTGAGTCAGAGAGAAGTAAGTTTTTATCTATCAACATACATATCGTTATTTATTAATAATAAGATAATCCACACTAGTAGTCTCGTCGAGAACGAGTCTGCTCAAGCTCCGTACTACATAACGTATAACCTAATTTTATATTTATTTCTAAAACTCTGATGCAGATACAATCTCGTGAGTATATAAATAAGAGGGGAGGAGGAATCTTATTTTTTCTACCAATCAATTCTATACCCCTAAAAAATTGTATAAAATCGCTTAATTTCTTCTCAATCTTTCAAGATCACTTCTAAATTCTATGAGCACGAATTATATGGAATCTCATATCCCGAAAAGATTCAACACTTATATATTTGCATATTTAACAACTAACTTTTTATATTCACATACATATTAATACCCAAAGCTTTAACATCTAATAAAAAAATATCATTCTTGTAAAATTTTTGAAAATGAATTACATATTTTAATGCATAGGGTTATATTTTGGTATAAATATCAAATTATAAGCATTATATTTATAACTACATAAACATTATATGGTATATAACTATATGTAAATTTTTATTTGTAAAATTTGTTACCAATGCTATGAACCCTCTCATTCCTTCCAACGGAATAAAAAAAATCCGCAGGAACAACTTAACGTTCCTTCTTCTGTTCCAGTTTCAGTTTTTTAATCTCCTGGAAGCAACTTTCAAATTCCGAGCCAGGCCGGCAACTCGGCTATCTCCCCTTCCCTCCTTCCCTCCATTCTCTCAGAGGTCAACTTCCACCTCGCCCACAATGCCCTGGAAGCAGAAGATTCCAGTAGNAAAGACCCTGAGTCTTAGGCCCTTTGGCTAAGAGTCCATGGGCTATTTTTAGCCTATGAGCCAAAAGCTTTGTCCTCATTCCGCTTGACGCTGCAGTATTCAGACCCACAGTGCCACTTGGTGATGCTATGGAGCTAAGGCTTGCCAGAGATTTTACTTTCTCATAGATGTGTATTCAGAGCATTGCCTTTAATGCAGTGCAACGACCATGGGTCGCTTTGCCAATAAGTCAACTTCAACTTAATCAAACATTTATTGGCCTCTTAAATTTTGTAGGTCAAGATGAACCTCAGTTTCTTACCCATTTTTCATTCACCTTTTCGTATTGGTGACAACCTTCATTTTGATTTTGCTCAGTTAGCCTAGTTCAGTTGTTCCAAACAAATGAGTCTCTAACCTTTATAGGTTGAAGAATTAGGGATTTTTTTTTTCTCAAACCATTAGTACACCCTTTAGCATTGGTGAAATTTCTTTGGCAGACTAATTGGTTGACCATTATAATTCAATCATGCCTTTTTTTGTGTTTCAACTTGTTGGTCGATTTTTTTTTAAAATGATTTTAATTTAAAGCTCCTATAATTTGGTTTTAAAAAATAGCATCATAATTTTGGAATATGAGACCAGATAGATCTTGTTCATTTAATAGTTTAGATAGTTGAGTACAATACCATACGTGATAAACAACCTAGAGAGATAAGCATGTTACGTGTTTATAGGCTCGTATATTCAAACTAAAGAATTCATGACATCTGTTTGGTCTGCAAATTTGGTAATACACCATAATTAATACCCCATTCGTACGAGCACGACTTCTGAGGAGTAAGGAGGGCGAAACCACATGACGACGGTTAGGATTTGCTTGCTCGTTGTACTTATGTGGTGTCTGGCCACCTTTTTTGCTTATGAGATATTTTACCTACCTAGCATCACCTGACCTTTTATTCTTTCGTAGTTGGCTTGTTTTACTTTATTTGTGCAGTGTTATGAACTTAGCTTCATACTTTTTTTGCTTGTGGATTGTCTGGTTATCATGCGAATAATTTAGGTTATCAAGAACTTAAAATTATAAATGTTCTAAAAAATCCTAATAAAAGATTAAGACTAATCAAAATTTAGGACTAAAATATTTCAAGATTTTAAAACCTACATTTTACTTTTTGCATGACCTTTGCGCTGGTTCTAAAGTGAGTTGCATAGCATATGCATAACCGAAGTCATATCTAATAGAGTCTCAACGCTTAGAAAGACAAATGCATCATATTGCATGTCTTGAGGAGAAGTTTCCGTGCTTCTCCAACCCGATTGACCCAGTATAGATTTCTACATAAATTGTCATCTAGTATGCTTAAGGTGTTAGAGGCTTCCTCGACCCAGATGGAAAATAAGTCCTTTGTGAGAGCGTCTCGGTTTTGTAGTTGTACCTCTCTTTCTCTTTCCACTTCAACGGCTTCCTCACCACTTTGAAAGATATAATTCCCACATCTACTCTTCCTATCTACACAAGCCCATAGGATTTTGTTTTTTCTTCTCTTGACCTTAGGGCTACAGAGATCCCCTTGGACGACACAATTCACAAATTACTAACATGGGATCTCTGGTTGTGTTGGGTCGGTTGCCATCACGACCAAGTAGACTTAGGGTCCTAATAGCTTGTGATGACGAATCCATGATATTCTAACCGACTATCTTTACCTGAATAGAATTACTCTACTTTCCTTTATTTGCACTCTTTGAGTCATTTCGCTCTCTTCGACGCTTCATCAATATCGTCCCGTAGGCTCCGATTATGGATATGTTACCGCCCATTTGGGATATGGTGATTCACCCTCTACCCTTATGGCTCGGTTAGGCCTTGAAAGCATAGTGTGGACCTTATGAGTCGATTTGGTTATTTAATAAGCCTTGATTGTTGATGAGCCGTTACCCATTTGGGATTTGAGGGATTCCCTCTCAACCTTATGGCTTAACGAGAGCTTTGAAAACGTTGAGATGCTCCTGTAAGATAACCATCATTTGTGACAACTTTTACTAATCATCACCAAGATATCATCAGGATTTCTTGAGTCAAGAGTATTCTCGGGCATCCCCTAAGATGTAATTAACTAAAGGGATATGTCCCCTTTGAAGTTGCTCTTGAACCTAGAACAAACGAACACACTTGATTATCTGGTTGTGGGTTGCTTTCGTAGGGTCTTCTTCGCAAATTTGTTCTAAGAAATTTTCAATTTGATGTTGCTCGGATGTACGCTCTTGGGCTATCTCACAAAGTTTACTTTACTTTATGAAAGTTCTCGATGTTCTTTCTCTATTTGTCTATCTTCATTGTATGTCTCATCTTTTTCTGATTCCTCTCTTCTCTAGATTATCTATATGATCCGAAAGAGAGAATTACTGGGAAAAGAAAATTATACGACGATAGACAGGTTTGCGACTCCTAAAAAAAAGCAAAAACGTACGTCACCATTCCAGAGAGTTCTTTAAAATGGGTCTACCCCACTTCGATCTTCAAGCGAGTCATTCCCACTAAACTCACTTGCATTATCCAAGTTTATGTTCCAAACAAGGGTTGGCTGTTCCTTCTCATCAAATTTGAAAATCACAAGTTGGCTACACCACCAAACTTAGCAGGCATCTCTCCGAGTCACAGAGAAGAAAATTTTTATCTATCAGCGTACATATTGTCATTTATTAATAATAAGATAATCCACACTGGTAGTCTCGTCGAGAACGAGTCTCCTCAAGCTCTGTACTACATAACCTATAACTTAGTTTTATATTTATTTCTCAAACTCTGATGCACACATTGTCTCCTGAGTATATAAATAAGAGGGGAGGAGAGATCTTATTTTTTCTGTCAATCAATTCTATACCCCAAAAAAATTGTATAAAATCCCTGAACTTCTTCTCAATCTTTCAAGATCACTTCTAAATTGTATGAGCACAATTATATGGAATCTCATGTCCCAAAAGGATTCAACACTTACATATTTGCATATTTAACAACTAACTTTTTATATTCACATACATATTAATACCCCAATCTTTAACATCTTATAAAAAATATCATTCTTATAAATTTTTTGAAAATGAATTACATATTTTAATGCATAGGTTTATATTTAGCTATAAATATCAAAATTTAAGCATTATGTTTATAACTACATAAACATTATATGGTATATAACTATATATGTAAAATTTTATTTGTAAAATTTGTCTCCAATGCTATGAACCCTCTCATTCCTTCCAACGGAATAAAAAAAATCCGCAGGAACAACTTAACGTTCCTTCTTCTGTTCCAGTTTCAGTTTTTTAATCTCCTGGAAGCAACTTTCAAATTCCGAGCCAGGCCGGCAACTCGGCTATCTCCCCTTCCCTCCATTCTCTCAGAGGTCAACTTCCACCTCGCCCACAATGCCCTGGAAGCAGAAGATTCCAGTAGAGGACAAAGACCTCGCTCGCTTCCTCAACTCCACCATCAGCAACTTTGTGCAAGATCGACTCATCGACCGCGATCGCCGCCTTCATCACAAAGAAGAGTGCGCAGAGCGCCTCGCTGCCGCTGCTTCTGCCGGAAAAGAGGTCGAATACGCCGATCAGGCAGTCCTCGCTAACCTAGATTGGGGCATCGATGCTCTCGAGGAGGCCATCGTGACATCAAACTATGAGGCTAAGCTCGCTCGCCTCAACCATGCCGAGCGGATGCTTCAGGTCTGCGCCATGCTTGATCCTGTCGGCTCAACTGCCGGAGTTCCCAATTCCTACCTCTGCGCTTGGTCCCATCTCCATCTTGCCTGCCTCTCGCGCCTCCGAGCCAGTGGTGCCGTCTCGCGGGCTGCTACACTGCACGCACTCGAGATGTTCGACGTCGAGCCTTTCTTCTCCCGCACCGATTTCGCGCCTGATCTTTGGGAGGCCATGTTCCTGCCGCACATGGCGTCAATTGTGGGATGGTACACGGAGGCGCGGCATCGTATTGTGATGGAAGAGATCCCGGACTCGACGGATTTGTCGGCCACGGCTTCGGATTTTGGAGAGCAGCTGTTTAACGAATCGGTGGTGGCGGCAGCGANCGTGGGATGGTACACGGAGGCGCGGCATCGTATTGTGATGGAAGAGATCCCGGACGCGACGGATTTGTCGGCCACGGCTTCGGATTTTGGAGAGCAGCTGTTTAACGAATCGGTGGTGGCGGCAGCGACGCCTGACCAGGCGAAGAACCTGCGTGAGTTGGAGATGGAGTATGGGGAGTCGCTTGATCGGAGCACGAGGATGTACGCCAAGTATTACAAGGATGTTCTTAGCCAGGAATCGGTGGAGATACAGACATCACCGACATCTTTCGGGAGGAAGAGTATGCCAGCGCTGCCGCCGATCGCGGAGCCGCCAATGACGCCGCGGCACGAGGTTAGCCGTTCAATCCCCGATTTCGTTAAGTTCGGACCCATCTTGCCGAGGAGCGCCGGGTTTACTTTCGGGAAGAGAGACGCCGGTGGCATGGCCGGCTCCAGCTTTGAAAGGTGAGTCAATTCGTAACCTCGTTTCCCGTTCAAATGTGAAGCATAAATAGAGACCAAGTTAGTCCATTTCCCTTGCTTTTATGATCTGCCGTACACGCTTGAGCGGCTTTCACGGGCCCAGAAGGCCTATTCTTCTCTTTTACTAAAAAAATAAAATAACTCGGTCACTTATTCTGTCAAGCTAACTGGCCGAACTGATTTGTCGAGCTCTCCGTATTTGCTCTTGATATTTGCAAACCACGGGGTGTCTTTTGATCGTATTAAAACTCAGAATAATGTGGTGGAATACACACATTTTCATTGATATGAATGGGGTTATAAATAACCCTTACNAGTACACGCTTGAGCGGCTTTCACGGGCCCAGAAGGCCTATTCTTCTCCTTTACTAAAAAAATAAAATAAAACTCGGTCATCTTATTCTGTCAAGCTAACTCGCCGAACTGATTTGTCGGGCTCTCCGTATTTGCTCTTGATATTTGCAAACCACCCATATGGAATATATCATTCCAAGTACAGAAATGCATTCATATCTAATTAAGAGTCCCCTCACATTCGAAGAAATATTACATCAGTACTACGCACCTAAAAATAACGTGCGTAGTCAATTAAAACTCGTCACGACATCTCGCGCGGTAGAGCAAAAAAAACGGCGCAGTAACACGGGGAATATTCTCTCCTGTGTTATNCTATTTGCTCTTGATATTTGCAAACCACGGGGTGTCTTTTGATCGTGTTAAAACTCAGAATAATGTAGTGGAATACACACCTTTTCATTGATATGAACGGGGTTATAAATAACCCTTACAATAATCTTGTAATAGGAAAAATAATAAAAAGTAAATGATATAAAAGGAAGGGTATAACACTTATTATCTCTAATGATTAATTCGCATTAATTGTTAGGAGATATAGGAAATAACGTAAAATAAGAAAATAAATATCTCATTAATTCTAAGGAAATAATTTATTTACAAGAATAAATTATTTCCTAACATAACTCTAATTCTAAGGAAATAATTTATTCTAACACCCCCCCTCAAGTTTAGAATGTATGTTAATAATTCCTAACTTGCTAAGTAGTATCGAGAACTGAGAAGAGTTTAGTGATTTTATGAAAACGTCTGCTGACTGTTCTAAAGTAGACACATGAGTCAACTTTATTATTCCTTTTTAAACTTTCTCCCGTATGAGATGACAATCAATCTCGATGTGCTTTGTTAGCTCATGGTATACCAGGTTCGAGGCGATGTGAAGTGCTGCTTGGTTATCACAAAATAAATTGGTAGGATGTGAATGCATGATCCCCAAATCTTGCAGAATTGTTCTTAACCAAATAATCTCGCAGCAG
>JXCR01142257.1:120530-137075 GCA_002079205.1 Phalaenopsis hybrid cultivar
TCAACATAATTTTCAAATTGAAAGGTAAATGACATTTATCTTATTCTTGGGAATAATCAAGACNAGTTTCCGTCTCAATCATCTTCCCCGATTGTTGGTCCTGTAGAACATAAGTGTGGTTATTAAAAATGACAAGACATTGTGAATCAAGCACAAATTTGCTGATGGAAATCAGATTTAATTTGAAGGAGGGGACACATAAAACATTTTGTAGAACAAAGTCACCAAAATGAATGTTGCCTATGTGTGTGACAGTTGCAGTAGCTCCGTTAGGCAAGTGAACTTTCCGATTGATGACACTGGATNCATTCACGTTCCCATCTTCTCGCATAGATATTATGGACGCGCCTTAATACTTACAGTCTACATTTTATTTTTCTCCTTCTCATCGGGAGGGGTGCTGACACGTGGTACTCCACTATTACATTCGGATACATCTGACCTAATTTTTATTTTCTATCGGGGGGAGAAGGGTGAGGGGAGAGAGCATGCAGCGCTTCTCACTTTGGAAGGAGGACTTCCTAACGAATCTATCCATCCATTTAGTTCTCTGTCTCATTTTCTCCTCCCTAGCTCTATCTCTAACAACTAGCCAAAAATTGAAGTGTAGGAGGGGAGAAGTTCTATTCCATTCTTTCCTTATTCAGCACTCCAAAAAAAATAATGTCTTTTTCGGGTTGTATGAGCCCTCGGACAATATGAGATCCCACATCCTATAAGAATTCAACATATAGGATTTTTTTTATTTGGAGCTCACGTTATAACTAATGAAATTTTAATTTTAAGTAGATATCTGATGTATGTGCAAAAGTTTAGTGGAATTTCATTCAAAGTCATTGGAAGAGTTCTCCCACACCTTGATCAAACCTCTTACCTTCTTCACATGATCTATTTATTGGCTTCTTCTCATTCCATATATGAATTATCTGGAAAGAAGAGAATGATTAAATAAACTTGCAAATGGAATCCTATCAATTTTGGATGAGGGTATCAATGCATGAAATGAAAGAAAATTGAAAGATTGAAGGGAGACTAAGTGTCATTCTTACAGGAAAGATAATTCTTTCCAAGTTTTCGGTTTGCATTGGTTTCCATTCAGAGGATCTTTATTTGTGAAACTGAAGTAATATCAAATAAAGAAAGGCATGCATGCTTCATGAAAATGCCTATAGTTTATAAGCATTGTAAGCAATATGATAACATTAAGATACTAGATGGTGCTTTCCCACCATGATGAAAAAGGTGCCCATGATTGACACCTATTAGCATTTGCTCTAAAAGAGATCAAAATGTAAATCCTTGTAAGCTTTTACATATAAGTATGATAAGAAAATTACAAAATTATTATAATATTTTTTGCAAGATTTTTCTTATTAAAAAGTTTACACCACAAAATATATATATAGTAGTTTTCCATATCTTGAGTTTTTTAGAATTTCTAAAGTTTTGAAAATCCCAAAAAGTTTCAGTTTCTTTAACTCTTCCCATTTTTTTTATAGGCATTAAATGAACTCCCTTTGATTGCCTTAAAGAATTTAGGATTAATCACACTAGTAGAAAGTAAAAAGTCAAGTCTGAAGATTGTCCTAGGATTTTCATATGGGCATGCCAAATCCTCAACTCAACCCTTTAAAGCTTTTCATAGGGCCCCGTGTTAAGCCCGAGCCATCTTTAAGGGCATCACGAGGCTCTTGGCATGTAATAGCATGGATTCTCACCCATCAAGATATTATCTGATTTGACTTACTGTATTTATGGTTTCCCATTGGTGTAACTACCCTAGTGGTTACCCATGCTTAACTTTAGAGTTTTTGATGAATTTTAACCGTCACGCCAAAAGATGCATCGATGTTTAAGAGTTTAGTTTCAATCTACTTAAGAGATTTCACAATCCCCTCCACTTAAATATCTGATGTCATCGGTAGTGCTCTTAACTCATTTGTAACAGCCCGAACTGTCACCCATCTAAATATTATCCACTTTGGCCTAATGGTCTCATAGTTTTGTCCCATCTGTATAACTTCCTAAGAGGTCACCCACCCTGAGAGTCCTCCTGTACAACCATGCTTCAGTTTCATTCTACTCAACGGGTTTCATAATCTCTCTTACTTTAGGAAATTGAGGTCCTTATCAATTTATTTTAAACTATAATAATTCACTAGGCAAATTTCCCTTTCTTCAAACAACCCAAACTCTCACCAATTTGGATATTGTCTATTTTGGTCTAATGGTCTCACAATTTTGTCTCATGAGTGTAACTTTTTAGGAGGACACCATCCCAAAAGTTCTCTCGCACGAGCTTGCTTAACTTTGAAGTTTCTAATAAAATTACAATTGTTACACCAAAAGGTGTGTCAATGTTTAAGAGTCCACCTGCATTCTACTTAAAGGGTTTCACATGACATGCCTAGGGATTCTTCAATGTGTGACCATAATCAGGAGTGTCAACATAGGCCCTATTTGGGGAACATAAGCCAAGATGATTGATTTAATCATGAAGAATCTCTTAAGTTGTGAATTGAATTGGAATAGAGGTCAATAAACACCTCTTTCCAAAATTTACCAGTATTCATTGTTTTTACCATATCATAGTAAGATAAACACATGGATCTTAAATGTAAATTCGGGATATGAGCATAATATGCAATATAATAACATAAAATACTAGGGATGCCTCCCCATCACACTAAGAAATAGATTCATGATTGAGATGTATTACTTTTTGTATACTCTACAAGCGATCAATATGTGAATTCATGTGATGTTCGACAGGTATAAAGTAGACAAAAAAATTTAAATAAAAATTATTTGAGAGAATCAGCTTGTTTGGAGGCTGAAACCGCAAAATAAATTTGTGTTTCTCTACCATATCTTGAGATTTTTCTAAGATTTATAATATTTGAGGATTTAAATTTATTTTGTTTAACTTTTATTTTGTAGATGCTAAATGGGCCTGCCTATGATTGCTTCCTTGATGTGGGATTACTACCTAGGGTGAAAAGTGAAAGGCTGGAGCTGAAGTTTGTATTAGGATTTTTATGGGGGCCTTTTAAATCCCTAATTCCTATTTGACCCTGTGAATTCCTAATAGGGCCCTATTAAACCTAGTAAAGGCCCAATCCTTGGCCACTCTCAAGAATCATTTCCTCACAACTAAACTTAATAGTGTCAACTTGGCTCTCATTTGAGAAATATAAGCCGAGATGGTTGAACCGAGTCTAACCACTCTTCCAAATGGTGAGACTAAATATGAACATTGGTCAATAAACACATCTACCCACATTCTACTAGCATTCAAACTTGTATGGAATGTATGTTAATTTACCATTTATTTATATATGAAATATAATATTTAGTAGATTACTTTAGGACCAAAGTCTTGTTTTGCATTGTTTGGATTTCTCTTCCTCTTATATATTTGTAGGAAGATATTTTGGCATTGTACTTGCACCTCTCGTAGATGCTATTTTGGTTGGCAGAAATTCAATGCTATGTTCAGTAAATCGTTGGCATTTGCTTCCAAGAATTTTTTTGAATTATGAATGTTCCAGTTTAATGTGACTGCCGTAGTTTACGCTAAATTAAACTGTTGAAATGTGCATCAAAGCACAAGAAATTTACATTACTGTGCTGTGCAGACAACTAACTCTTAAATAGCTTAGTCCATGTGCTTTAGGTTTATTTATTTAACTTGTATGAAATGTGAACAACCAGGATGGGTGCAATGCCAGATTCTTCACAGGAACATAATAACTTTATTAGGCAGACCATAAAGGTATGATCTCATTCTCTAAGAACAACCAGATATGCATATTTTTATACTGTCTGGGCATTGCATATTAAGGTTCCCTTCTTTGGTTGAGTAGGTGGGCTTGCCCAAGGAGAATGATCATAATGGTAATTTTGATGGCAATGTTGCTAATGTGCATTTTGATTTTCCTACTCAAAGAAAATTCTCTTCTAAAAATATGATATCAATGGCAGAGAAGGGAAGAATCACCAAGGTCAACTCACCAAAAACGAATCAGTTTGTTTCAGCTAAAAATTCTTCATTGGATTCTCCTAGGACTCATAGATCCTCACTTCCCAAAACACTTTCTTTTTCCAAAAATGAATTGAAGCAACCTGTTCATGGTGCTCCCAATAAATCCAGTGGTTCTGCACATAAGAAGCTCGCCCCTTTGGATCACCTAAAGGCAACCTCTCCAACGATATCACCTGTACGAAGAAGGCCAGAACAAGCTTTATCTCCATCTTTCGGGAGTATTTTAGATGAATCTGATGATGATATGGTACATTTTTCTTTTTCTTATATTTATTTATAAATTTTAACTTTCATTAATTTTCCTTTGCTATTGAGATACCTTATAATTTAATATAATTTACATATTTAGGAAGTTCGTAGTTTCAGCAACAGCTCTAGTGATGTGAGGTCTTCAATCAGTCCGACATCTAATGTGCATTTGTCATCTCCCAGGCAAGATGAACAGTTTGTTGTATTATAAATGAAAACTGTAGTCAATGTAGAACTGGTCAGGTGTTAATGGCTTTCCATAATTTTTTTTTTTGTTTTTTTTGTTTTTTTGTTTTCTGTTTTTTGTTTTTTTTTTGGCAGTTTACATTCCGAAGCTGAAGAAGTAAATAATAGAAACAGTTCTTCTGTAGAAAAGGCAATGCAAAGAACAAAATCGCCAAAGGATTTTGTCTGTCCCATCACTGGGCATCTCTTCAATGATCCGGTAACTCTAGAAACAGGTCAGACATATGAAAGAAAAGCAATCCAAGAATGGTTGAAGAGGGGAAACACAACATGTCCGATCACCCGTCAAACTCTCTCTTCCACTGTCTTACCCAAAACTAATTATGTTTTAAAGAGGCTGATTACAACTTGGATGGAGCAAAATCCTGATATTGCATTAGAGTTCTCATACATGGAGACACCAACGGCTTCTCCCAGACCTTCCTTGTCTAAGGAGCAGCTCTTAGAATCCAGTACCATAGTTGATCTAGAATGTCCTCTCTCTTTATCTAGACCCAGCGCTACCAAAAATGAGAAAAGAAGTAAACGTTTCATGAGTGGCCCAGCTACTTCACCAAGAAGTGTAATTTCCCAAGCTGCAACTGAAACAGTAATGAATGCCTTGAAGACATATGCATCATGTCTCTGTACTTCAGAGGACCTGCAAGAATGTGAAGCAGCCGTTTTGAAAATAGCCAGGATATGGAAGGAATCGAAGGCTAGCACAGGAGTTCAAGCTTTTCTATCTTCGCCGACAATATTGAATGGATTTCTAGAAATCCTATCAGTTTCTACCAATAGGGAAGCTCTTAGAGTTTCTGTTTATATTCTTTCCGAGCTTGTTTTGGCAGATGAAAGTGTAGCTGAAACAATTATTAATGTAGACTCAGATTTTGACTGCCTCTCTTCTCTGCTTCTTAATGGACTGGCTGAGGCTGCAGTTCTTATATGCCAACTACAACCCACATTCTCTCATATTTCGGGCCACGATATTGTGCAATCCTTAGTTCAAGTAATAATGAGCAAAGGAGAACATGCAGATGACTTCAGTTGCGCGATGGAGCCAAAGGATGCAGCAATATCATTGTTAGAGCTACTATTATCCGGGGGAGATGAGACTAATCGCTCAATCAATGCTTCGATTGTTATTTCCGCAAATGGGCTTCCTGCTCTTATCAAGTGCTTGAATCAAATGGAAGGAAGGGCCTCTGTTGTATCAGTACTTGTAAGCTGTATGCATGCTGATAAACGCTGTAGAAATTTGATTGCAGGGAGGGCTGAGTTGTCTCCTGTTCTTGAACTATTTCATGGCGGAAATGACAACACAAGGAGCACATGCATTGATTTTCTCTCGAACATTGTTTGTTTTAAAAGGTGAGCTCATTTTTAATTAGGAATATTTCTCATCTTCCTCCCTCAGCGCATAAATTTTGGCCTTGGATGATTAAAACCGTTTTTTTTTTGTCATGTTGCAGACCACCATAGGCAGTCTTTTAAGAAGTAAACTTGAGTTAAATACAGTTCAGTCTAATCTTGAATGTTAATTATAATATCTGGCATCCGTCAGCCTAATTAATCTTGGATTGTTGGAGAAGCTTCTAGACAATTGTTGTAGTTGTATTCACACCTATTTTAGTTTCCTAAATTTGCTTATAGCATCCATATCAACCCAATAATTAAGTTTATTTCTTTTAACAAAAGCATAGCTTTTTATATTTGTTTGTGGAGCCTTTATTACTTTACAAGGCTATTAGTTTTCTATATTTACTTATTATTCCTAATTTTTCATACATTTGAATTTTGTAATTATGTTTATATGTACTCAGTAGTTGAATGGAATAGAACTAGTTAACAAAATATTTTCCTCTTATATCTTTTTTTTTTTAACATTTTAGTATGGTATCAGAGATACATTCCTTAGCCTTGACTCTTGAAATCATCTTCATCCCTCATTCGTGTTGATTGCACCATGTTTTGGATCACTAAAGATCGTCTTCCCTCCCAATCATTATCTCCCATGAAGTTTATTGTTATCTCTCATGACTCTACTCATCTTGCCAATTGGTACTTTCACGGCTTCCTACCATCTATTGCGAATATCTCACCATCTCGTACATCTTCCATTATTGTATGTGTCCTGTGTCTTTAAAAGCATAATGTTGTCTCAGCTTGACGCTCACTAAATTAGAGGCGTCAAAAGTTATCTTATACTTAGCCTTGGTAAAATTGTTTCTTTCATGCATCAAGTTTGTTTACTTTAGTTGGATATTATGACTTTGATTGGGCAATGTCACAACTCGTTGCTCCATCAATCATTATTTTATTATGTTGGGTTCTAGTTCTATTTCTTGGAAATCTGAGAAAACCAATAGTTTCTCATTTTTCCGTAGAAGCATATTATCATTCCGTCGTTGTGCTTACTTTGAAAATGTAATGGTTAAAAAAATTAGAAATTTATGGTTGAACTTTATGACACAAATTCCAAAAATACATAATAGCCAAGATCTTTTAAGTAACACATACATGTATTCATGATGATAAGATTTTATCTTGAAGAAATTTGATCTTGAAGAGATCTCTCTCTAATCTCTTGAAACTTTCTGTACTTTCTGATGGAGGAAAATGTGCGGGGTGTGTTAGGAAAAGAGATGACTCATTCTTTGAATTATGTTCTATTGAACCACCATCCATCAAGGGGGTTACTAACCAATATAATTTATAATAATTTAATAAATTAAAATTTTTTATTATTAAAATCAATGATATAAGTTAGTAACTCCTATTCATTTTAGGGATTACATGAATTACAAAATAAATATCAAAAGTTATCAAAAGTTATGACATAAGTTATGAGTTAAGAAAATTAATAACTTAAGTTATCATGAGTTATAAAAATAAATATCATAAGTTATGACATAAGTTATGAGTTAAGAAAATTAATAATTTAAGTTATCATTAGTTACCAAAATAAATCTCATAATTTATCATAAATTATGATATAAGTTATGATTTAAGAAAATAAATAACTTAAATTATCAAAATAAATCTCATAAGTTATTAAAAGAAATGTGAGTCATAAATAAAAATTTAGCATTCTCCCAACCATTTACACCCGACTCTTTTACAACATTCAGACAATTCAACGACATCCCAGACTTTGTTATGATCCATCGATTTCAACTCATCTTTCATTGCATCCAATCATTTAGAAGAAATTTGCACTTTTTATGGCTTGTGAAAATGAAACTGGATTTTCATTGACTCCTAAGTCAAATTCAGATTCGTGTAGATAAATCTCATAATCATCGGAAATAGCAAACTGTTTTTATCTTTGAGACTTTCTATGTGCTACTTCATGTGGTTCATCTAATGCAGGTTCATTAGAGACAATTTCATTGTGGGGTATTTGATCATATATCTGTTGTTCTTGTAAGTTGTCAAACTATTTAACTGTAGGAATAACAACTTGAGAAGAAATTTTGGGTAAAAGAACTTGAATCCTAATTTCTTGAATCTCCACTTTACGTGGTTCAAACTCCCACTAACTTCACTATTTTCAATGAACTTGACATTTCCAGCTTCAATAACTCTTGTACTGTGGTTAGGACAATAAAATCTATAGCCTTTAGATTTTCTGGATAACCAATGAAGAAACCATTAATTGTTCTTGAGTACAGTTTCTTTTCATGTGGATTATATAACCTTATTTCCGCCGGACAGCCCCAATCACGCAGGTGCCTTAAACTAGCTTTTCTTCCTATCCACAGTTCAAAAAGAGTCTTTGGAACTGCCTTAGTAGGAATCCTGTTTAACAAATATGCAGCGGTCTTTAAAGCATACATCCACAATGATGAGGGTAAAGAAGAATTACTCATCATACTCCTAACAATTTCCATTGGAGTATGATTTTATCTTTCTACAACACCATTTTGTTGTGGTGTTCTTGGCATAGTGTATTGAGCACATACACCATTAGTTTGAAAGAATTTAACAAATGGACCTGGACATTGTCCATATTCATTGTAAGTTCCATAATATTCACCGCCTCTATCAGACCTGATAATTTTCATTTTTTCTGTCTAATTGTCTCTCAACCTCAGTTATATACATTTTTAAGGCATCTATAGCTTGAGATTTTTTATGTAATAAATAGACATACCCTTAACGTGAAAAATCATCAGTAAAAGTGATAAAATATTACTCTCCACCAAAAAATGGAACATCAAAAGGTCCACAAATATCAGTGTGTATAATTTCAAAAAGCTGTGTGCTTCTTGTGACGGCTTTCTTAAGTGTGTGATTTGTGTGCTTTCCTTTAGTACAATTCACACAGATGCCAAGATCAGTAAAATTCAATTCATTAAGGATTTCATTATTTATTAGTCTTTCTTTCTTTGGATATTTGACTCAAACGTTTGTGCCACAAATAAACTGAACTTTCATTCATAAAATCACGTTTAGTATCAATATTATGATGCAAAGTCATCAGAGTATCAGCGAAAATATTATAAAGTTTAAGCTTATATAGGTCATTACAAAGAATACCAGAACCTATGAGATGATTGTGTTTAAATAAATTGAAACAATCATTTTCAAATTTAAAGGAGTATCCAATAGAATCAAGTCTCTCTTCTCCCCTCTCTCTCTCATGCTCTCACTTCTCTCTCTCACTTAGCTTGCCTCTCACTTTTACTCTCCCTCTACTATCGCTTTCTCTCTTTTGTATTATACCTCTCTCCCTTCATCTCTCTCTATTTTTTTCTCACTCTAGGTTTATTAATCTATTCTTCTGCTTCATCTTTTCTCTCCCTCCTTCTCGATCTCGCTCTCTGTCTCTCTATCTCTCTGTTTCTCTCTCTCTTAAACTCTCTCTAATTCTCTCTATCTTTCGACCTCTCTCTCGCACTCCTTCCCCTTCTTCCCAATCACTCGCCTCCCTCCCTCACAGTTTCTCTCAATCTCCCCTCCCTCCCTCTCATTCTTCTCTCTCTACTTTCTCTGTCTATCCCTCCCTCCCTCTCTCAATACCTCTCGCTCTTTTCTCTTTATTCTCTCTCATTCTGCCTCCCACACTCTTACCCTCTCACTTAGCCTCTCCTACTCCATTTTCTCTCTCTCTCTCTTCTTCTTCTCTCCATCCCTAGCTTCCTCTCTTCCTCTCTTTGACATAGAGTGTTTGAAAAAGGTCTAAATGATGTCCAGTATCTAAAATCAACCGATATATTTCAATAGCTTCAACTGATGCTTTGACTCGGTTTCCCATGAAGACAAACTTTTCATTTGGGTTTATGATTTGGGTTGTAAGGAATCTCTGTATCGTATTAGGAACATGAGTGGTACAACCAGAATCAATCCACCATGTATTATAAGGAACTTCTGCCAAATTTTATTTGAAATATATAGAAACACAATGTTTACCTTTCTTTTCGAACCAGACTTTATGCTTTTGACACTCATTTTGATAGTGTTCAGGCTTTCTACAAAAGTGACACTTCATTCTTTTATCTTTCTCTTTGTGAATTGAGGCAGACGACTCATTAATCTTTAGTGGTCATTGCTTGTCATTTTCATTCTTCTTTCCAGGTTTCTTTACAACTCTACTTTGGTGACCCATGAGATTAATGGAGTGATTTGCTCATTTCTTAAGTCTTGCTTCTTCTTAAATGAGCATACATTGTAGTTCATTCACATTTCACTTATCTTTCATAATGTTGTAGTTCATGTGAATGGACCATACTCAGGAGGCAAGGAGTTAATAATAAATTGCACAAGAAAATTTTCATTCACTTCCATTCCCAGGGTCTTAAGTCTTGCTGTTATGTTCGTCATTTCAACGACATGTTCATGCATAGTACGAGAACCATCAAATTACATGTTGGTTAATGTACTCAATAGTGTCCCAGCAAGAGACTTATCAGTAGAGTCCGACTGAGAACAATTCTAAAAAATTTCATAAATTCCTTAGCACATTCAGTGTTAGAAAATGTACACTTTATGTTGTTTGCTACAGTCATTTCGCATAAATATTAAGCTTAATTTGTTCGATTTTTCCAAGCATTATAGAAAGATATGTGCTCAGCACTGCTAGAATCAGTAAGAGCAGGAGATTTTTCAGTCGTGAGTGTCGAATCAAGATCCAGAACACTAAGTTGAAACTGGACTTGCTCACGCAATTCAAAAAAATTAAGCTCATTGAAAGTTTGAACAGATGTAGCTTGCGAATGAAGAGAAACAAGAGTAGCTACTGCAAATAAATAAAACATGCTCGTATATTAATGCTTCAAACATTAAACTTACATAGATATTTATATAAAATCAGATTAAATTAATAATCATAATAATAAAGTGTATTGAAATTTACTTTAGGTGATATAACAATATACGATAATAATCATAATTGATACTTGACTTCAATTTAATATAATTGATAATTGTTTATACTAATTTTAGACATGTCTATTAACTTTGGATATATAAACTTATCTTAACTAAGTATATAAATAGACTACAATTATATTCAAAGATTATAAAACAAATAATCAACATTTGGGTGATCTAGAAATATTTTATAATCAATGAATCTTAATATTTTCGTAATGAAATGTTAAATTATTTTTTAACAAACATCACATACTCGTGAGTAATTAAATTTATTTAATTTGGCGTCTATTAAACTTATTAATTTAGTCACTTTGGTAACTAACAAATTAAACATAACATAGACATCAAATAAATAATAATTTCAATCACATCAATTTACTTTAGTATTAGTGATCTAATTCAAGATCTAATTCACAACGGAAATTTAATACATTTAATATAAATAAAATTATATGAAAAATCATAAATTTAGTAATCAAGGCTCTGATACCCCATGTTAGAAATTCATATTTGAACTTTATGGCACAAATTCCAAAAATACATAATAGACAAGACCTTTTAAATTCACGATTTTTACATATCTATAATAAAATAACACATACATGTATTCATGATGATAAGATTTTATCTTGAAGAAATTTGATCTTGAAGAGATGAAGTTTCTCTCTCTAATCCCTTGAAACTTTTTGTACTTTTTGATGGAGGGAAGTGTACGGGGTGTGTTAGGAAGAGAGATGACCCATTTTCTGAATTATGCTCTATTTAACCACCATCCATCAAGGGGGTTACTAATCAATAAGATTTATGATAATTTAATAAATTAATTGATTTTTATTATTAAAATCAATGACTAAGTGAGTAACCCCTATTCATTTTATGGATTACATGAGTTACAAAATAAATATCATAAGTTATGATATAAGTTATGAGTTAAGAAATTAATAACTTAAATTATCATGTGTTATAAAAATAATTATCATAAGTTATCATAAGTTATGAGTTAAGAAAATTAATAACTTAAGTTATCATGAGTTACCAAAATAAATATCATAAGTTGTCAGAAGTTATGACATAAGTTATAAGTTAAGAAAATAAATAATTTAAGTTATCAAAATAAATCTCATAAGTTATTAAAATAAATGTGAGCCATAAATAAAAATTTAACAAAAATGTCTTCTGGAAAGGTATTCATAATCATTTTTGGTTTACTGCGATAGCCAAGTTGTTGTTATTCATTCCACTGAAACCTGGTATTCAACAAATGCATTAAACATATTGAAATTGGCTATCATTTTATGTGTGAAAAGATTCAAGCAGGTCTTTTTGCTCCTTCCTATGCACGATATAGAGATCGATTGGTATATCTCTACCAAACCTCTTGGTGGTGCTATTTTTTGTCAACTGCTTTGCAAGTTGAGTGTTCTTGATATCACAATCCCAACTTCAACTTGAGGAGGGGTATTCGATGAAAATTATAAAGCATTTTAAGCGATTAGAAAAAGAAGATTTCAAGCATCCATATTGGCCTAATTATCTGGGAATGATCATTTTAACATATTTGTTAGCATTCAATCTCTGCTTAGTAGTTGAAGTCACAGAACATTTTCTTCTCTTTTTCTGTTCGACATTTAACAGCCTGTTATGCTGGTATTTATTTAATTATTTAATTATTTTTTTATATTTTTTTGACAACCTGCTATCTTGTTGCTTTCATATGATTTAGTCTGATGTTTACTGTTGTCCGCACTTGCCTTCCACGCTATCAAAATCTGTGCAGTATTGCAATGATTAACAACATCTTAGCATCCACCGATACCAGTGATAGCTTTAGGGCTTGGAAATAAGGGCCACCTCTGAGAAGAAAGAAATTTCATTCACTAATTTCTTGCATATCCAACATTACTAATAGCTCTGGAAATTTCCTTCCGTTTTTAATTGTAATTTGCTGGTTTTTATGGGTTTAAAAATATCAAAATGGCAAGTTCAAAATCATCTTGTGCATTTACTGCCAGCAAACCGGCAACAACAGGTCAGTTTGGGAAAAGCAGATAGCCTTGTGAAAACTAAATTTATAACTTTTATAATACATCTCATCTGAAAAGCAGATAACCTTGTGAAAACTAAATTTATAACTTCTATAATACATCTCATCTGAAAAAAAAAAGATTTTTTTTCCATTTTCTTAAGCAGAAACTCCTAAAAGTTTGGGGAAAGTGCCTACTCTCGAGTATGTGACATTTAACATTCTCACTCATGTATGTTTTAGTTCAAATTGCATTATGGAACTTGTTAGTTGGAAATGTTGCTTATAATACACTATGAGTATTTTGTCTTCTATTTTCTTTTCTTTTATTCTTCCATGTTATAGCATGTTTACCTATAACTTAACATGAGTTGTACCAAGCAAATATAATCAACCTTCAAGTAATTTATTTACACAGCCTGCAATCTTTCTGATATATACGGATTTCTTCCTTTCGGCTAAAGATTAAGCCTAACCTGTTTTCACTTTTTTACTTTCCTTAAGTTCAAAATATATTTTCATCTGGGTTTCAGAAGGACATTCTGCAATCAGATTTTACAGACAATTAAAGATGAGGGGGCATTTAGTAGCATGCACTCGTTTTTAGTCTATCTTCAAATGGCTCCAATTGAGCAGCAACCATTGGTTGCTAGTCTCCTTCTCCAGCTTGATCTTCTGGTTTGTTTCTCATCTTTAACTTCGGACCCATGCAGAGATAAACTTCACTCTTCCAAAGAATTATAGCTCAAACACATGATTTTCAGGTTGAACCTCGAATGACGAGCATTTACAGGGATGAAGCTATTGATTATATAATAGAAGCTCTTAAAAGAAAAGATTTTCCTCTTTGCCAGATCATTGCTCTAGACACCTTATTTGCTCTGACTGGACGGTTGAATGCTTCAGGAGATGCCATAACTGAAACATGGTTATTGAAGATAGCAGGGGTTTATCAGCTACCTTGCATCCCAGAGGATGAAGAAGGAAACGGGATTTATATTGATGTTGTGGAGCCAAATGAGGTTTGTTTCATCATTCTCTCTTGTGGAACATTGGCCTCACTGTCTTTTGCAAGTTAAGGTAGTTTTTCTTTGCTCCTTTATCTTCAGGAAGAAGAAGCAAAAGCTATGAGTATTTGGGAGAAAAGAGTAGCTTTTGTACTATGCAATCATGAGAATGGTGCGATTTTTAAAGCTCTGGAGGAATGTCTAATGAGCAAATCCATGGAGATCACCAAATCATGTCTTGTTATTGCTGCATGGCTTATACATATTCTTAACATTCTACCTGATACCGGTATGAGAGTAATTGCAAGTCATTCTCTACTTGATCATTTGTTAGATATCCTGCAATCATCTAAAATCATGGAGGAGAAAGTCCTTTCAACCTTGGCTTTGAAAAACCTGTTTAGTGATCCAGGTGATTTAATGTTCGGAAGACCTACATATATACCACTCAGTTCCTATGTATTTACATACTAGCACCTAAACTTTAATTTTACATATGCCACCTTACCTATGCATGAAAAAGTGTATTTTACCTTTAAAAGTTAAAATAATGGTATTTTTTATGATATATGAATGTTAAAGATAAGCTTTAGGTGTTAGATATGTAAATACACAAGTATGGAGTGGTATGCATATCGAGTGTTTTTAGTTTTCATTCATAAACTATGAAATTAACTGTTTGGTTGCAAGGTTTCAGATTTAGATAGAGGACTTGTAGCACATGCAAAGCGAATTTACAAGCCTTTGAAGAAACTTAGAAGGTATTCGTCATTGGTTGCTGAAACGCTGAAAGAAATAATGCAGTTGCCAGCTGTTGACACGGTGAGTACTTTGGAGTATGCTTTGGTAAATTCTTGAAGCATTGTGGATTCTCATATTTGATTGACTCGTCTTTCAGTCGGTGTTTTGGTCTTGTGCTGAATTAGTTGAGTTAGACTCTAGTTCTAACGGTGAGGTACTGTCCCTGGTTCATTCGAAAGGTCGCCTCTTTAGCAGCCACTCTGATGGAACTATTAAGGTAGCTTCTATTTCATGCAGCATGCTCATACTTTGCATCTGGTGTGTGCTTCATATTTTTGAAGATTTTCATGCTAAATCAGCATTATACTTTTCCTGTAGGTGTGGGATGTTGGGAAGAGGGGATGGCGGATGATCCAAGAAGTTCAAGGGCACATGAAGGCGGTTACCGGCCTTCATATTCCTCAATCGAGTGATAAATTATATAGTTGTTCGCTTGATAAAACCATCCGAGTACGTATTATTTTTCTGTCATATTAAATGCAAATATGTACTTTGCTCGCTTATGTTCCTTAACTATTTTAGGGAAAGTTACTTACATACCACAAGATTCTAATGTGTTTACATATTGTTATGATTTGGAATTGACCAACATAATTTCATTGATAGGACGGGTATTTAAACCCAATTACGATAGACATCATAATGGAAAGTAATAAAAATAGAATAAAATAATTAGGAAAGAAATCTAACAGAATAAAGTACAAAAAGAAATACATAATCAGGGAATAAAATCAAATAAGAAGTAATAATGACATAAGAGATAGCTGCTATAATCTAATACTCCCCCTCAAGTTGAAACATAGATCTCAGTCATATTAAATTTTGACTTGAACTCATCAAACAAATGACAAGTTAGATTCTTGGTGAGGATGTCCGCTAGTTGACCACTGGATGACACATATGGAACGAAAATCTTCCAGGACTCGATCTTTTCCTTAATGAAGTGGTTGTCTATCTCTACATGCTTGGTACGATCATGCAATGTTGATTGTGGTCTTATTATCACAGAATTAGTTGTAGCACGATAGAGATGTGCATATGGAATTCGCGGAGCATGATGCGTAGCTAGAGAGCTTCACAGGTTCGTAAGGACAGATCGAAATTCAGCTTCAGTACTGCTTCGAGAAACCAGAGATTTTTTTTTACTTTTTCACGTGAAAAGATTGCCCCATACAAATGAGCAATACCCAGCCGATCATGAACTAATCTGATCCAATCAGCATCTGTATAAATAACAATAGACCGAAAGGTCTGGCAGGAAAATAACAAACCTGAGTCTGGTGTACTTTTAAGTAGTGAAGAATCTGGTGGATAGCTTGGAGGTGATGCTCATAGAGGTCATGCATGAATTGACTCACTATTCCAACTTCATGGCATATGTTAGGACAAATATGAACTAGATAAATGAGATTTCTCACAAGACGGTGGTCATGAGTTTTGTTGAAAGGATTGCTAGATAATTTTTCATTAGGATCCATAAGAACAACAACAGGTTGCAGAGAAGAATGTTGTTCTCAGTCAGGAGATCAATCACATATTTGCGCTGAGACAGACAATTCCTCTGATACGACCGAGCCACTTCTATGCCTAAGAGATACCGGAGAGATCTCAAATCCTCATCTCGAAGGATGAAGCAATAATGTCTTGTCGACGCTATTTTTGTTGTGGAGTTGTCCATTAGAAGCTGTCGGTCACCGGAATCGAAATCTTATCGCCCGCTTCGGAATGACATTTTAATATATATATATATATATATATATATATATATATATATATATATATATATATATATATATATATATATATATATATAT
>JXCR01142257.1:195618-210315 GCA_002079205.1 Phalaenopsis hybrid cultivar
TATATATATATATATATATATATAATTTAGAAAATACAAGACCGAACTGATCTCATATCTATAATAGTTTAAATGATCAAGCATAACACCACAAGCAATATATATACCTCGAAGGGTAGATACACTACTTGTTGGTGGTGCTCAATTAAATAAACTAAAGAAGTTATGACATCCGTTTTAGTCTACAAAAAGCCATTTTTATGTTGACCAATAAATCCCATATCTAATTGAAGAATTAGGTAGGGATTATATTATATGGGTTCTTAAAGCTCCTTATAAAGGCAATCCCCTATAGTCAATTACATCTCAAATGACTGAGGTCACTTAACAAAATTCTCGATTCAGATTAGAAAATATTGTCTTCAAGAATTCTAAAGGATAAGACTTTTCAAAGATCAAACCAAGGAGTGTGAAATGGGAAAGACTCAAATTTAGAACATTTATTATGGAGTCCAAAGGGAGAAAAACTATGGATGTTCATAAATCCAGATGAGAACTTCAATGACTTCCGAAGCTATCCTACGATTTGACTTCAATTGAAAGAGAAAATTTTTGAATGCTTTATCCTATCAATTTTGTTAGTTAGGGCTTACATTTGTGTGAGACGATCACACAAATAGCCTAGAAGATAGAAGGAATTATGTCGTATCCAACGACAGCCTTAGAATCCTAAAACGAGTTAGGCCTTAGCTTGCATGACATGATCCTGCAAAGGCCTAAAGATGAGTTGAGAATTTATGTCGCACTAAGCGGACAACTTAAGAGTCTTATGGTTTTCGTTGTTTAATTCTAAGGAAATTTGCTATTGTATATTCACTTGATGTTGTAAAGTCTAAAAGTTTAATGGTTTAAATGACAAGTTCAGTTCAAAACTTAATATGAACACCACAAATGTGTCAACACAATTCTTGAGATAATCTTACGGTTTAAATCAAAGGAACTACGATGAGGATCCTCCCACTAACGAAAAGTTACAAATCCTCATGAATAAGATGTATTATGAATATAATGTTGATTATTAATATAATATACATAATTTAAATCAAATTTAAAATCTTCATGATCTGCTCCAATTAAAATCATATTACTCGAGCTGCCACAAATCAAACTTCTTAATCCAAATCTGCACTTAAATGCATATTATTACGATAAGGGACAAATAAAACCTATTAAATCTCATACTATACATGGGTGGTATCGCGGTCTTATTAAGTCAAAATAAACAAGAATAAATAAAAAATAAAGAAAAAAGAGAAGAAAGTAAATTCACTAAAATATGATTCATGATGCTACAACAACATAGTATGAGAAAAAGACCGAGAAGAGTCGAACCCTTGACTCTCTCTAGTATCTGCTATCTATAAGCGAGATCTGATATCTCAAGTATTACAAAGTAGATAAATCTTAGTGTAATTAATTTAATAAAAATACCAATATCTAATTGAGGCATGTTGCCTTAAGATAAAATTCGGGTTGGGCTACCAATATGTTTGATAAGCCATTCAGGGCCCGTTTGGGGCGGCTTATAAGTGCGGCGCCGTTTTCAAAACGCCGCCTACCTGTTGACCCAAAATAACCAAAGAAGATGAAAGAATTGAGGCTACCAAGCCAAATTGATCAATCATTTGAACAAGACCTTAGCCCAAACCAGACCTAGACCCATGCTAACCCAAAACCCAAGATTTTGAACCCAAGTCATACACTTGACCAAATCAAACCAAATTGACCAACCCAAATTGATCAATCATTTGATCCGACTGGCTGGTCTTCAATCAATAAGAAAAAATGCCATTTAATTGTGGGTGCTATTGTTCCTTTATCCAAAAGAATTTGGATTCACAATATTATTAACTTTACTAAAAAGGAAATGTCATTTGATTATCTTGACATCAAATTATTCAAAAGAAAAAGAAAAACCCTTTAGTTTGAGCTGTTGATACAAAATATTAAAATTAAGTTACAGTCTTGGGATAACAAATTTCTATCTACTGAGGGTAGAATGACCTTGCTTAAGAGTATCCTCACATATGTACGGCTTTGTACTATCCAAATTTTACAAATCCCTTCCACTACAATCAAAATAATGGAAATAATGTTTAATAAGTTTTTCTAGCATGATAAGAGTGCCAAAATCAGTTGGACCACCAGGATGAAAACTTGTAATTCAGTTAATCATGGAGGATTAAGGTTCTGATCTCTCAATGACTTTATGGATATCAATTTATTGAAGCTATGAATGAAATTATAAAAGCTGACTCCTTATGTGCACAATTCATGGCTCCTAAGTACTGTCATAAGGATGCATTACTTGGATAACATTGCAAGTAAGCTTAATTTCTCCAAACCTACTCATAGTAGGAAGAATGCACATAAACATCATTAGATTTGTTAGAATAAACTTGAGAAACATTGGATCAAGATAATGTAGATGGGAGCTCTAACAAAGTTACTTGCTTGGGGGCAGTGTACAAAGAATTTATCGGTAAGCTGCTACTTTTGTTCTCCAGGAATTGCTAAATCTCCTTTAGTTGCTGGAATGAAGCCACACTCTCTGCTATAAAGCTATCCATTATGTTTGGTTGGAGATTTGTGGTTGTGTTGATTAATTCACTTATCTTATGTAAATGTATTATGGGTATCTCTAACACTCCTTAGTTTATTAAGTTTGATGTTAATTAGATCCTCACTATTAGTATAAGCTGTCAAATAAAATGAGCTCATACTTTTAGAAAGGCCAACATACCTACTAATTGGATTGCTAAGTTGTCATGTACTTAAGCAAACCTTTTTTTATAGCCTCATTTCTTTCTTCTTCTTTGGTTATTTTGCTTCACGAGGATACTCTTATCCTCCTTTATTTAATGATCGTATCTCTGATGGAACCCTTTTTGATGATTAATGCATTTTCTTTTGTTATTTTAAAAAAATGGTGATCTCTATGTGAGCATCGATGTAAGTTTCATTGATGTCTAATAAAAAAAAGTTGAGCTATATATTACCTTCTTCGCATTTGATGTGTTTACACTACTTTCATAAAAATTGATTGAATAAATAATATGTTCATAATTAGAGTTAGGTGTGTTCTCATTTTATGTTGATACTATTATGGCAAAGGTTGTTGGAAGTGTGATAGCAAAGGAGTAGAAAATTAAGAAATTCTATAGAAAGAAGAGTTGTGGGTTGTTGAGAGCAAAGATGCTTTAATTTCTTTATATGTGATCACTAGATATCTAAAATAGTTTTCAGCCTTTCAATTTTCCTCCAAATGATTGCACAAGTCCAAGGACATCAACTTTTCCCCACACAAACTTGATAAGATGAGGCTGGATCCACTGAAGCGGAAAATTGATGCACCAGAGGATTGATAGGCTGAGAAGTTAGAGGTAAATACATACCAAAATTTACTTATTGCATTGATCTTCACATTGAAATGATTTGACTTATAATTTTGTTTGTATTACAGGTAATGTTGACAGCCAAAATATTCAAATTTAGTGTCATTGATCCAGTTTTGGAACAGAAGTTGGGCAACGTTATCCCTTCAGATTCTACGTTGTCCTAGTCGGACAACGTTGCATGGGGGTTCGATGGTGTCACAATCGAAGAACACACTTGTGGTTCGAGTGTTTCCCAATCTCATAACATTGCTCGAGATTCGATCTTGTACCAACCGAGCAACGGTTCTCATGAGATGTTACTGTTACATTTTAAATTGAATGTTATAATCCTATTACTAATTGTAGTTTCAATATGTATTTTGGTTTTAATTTGGTTCCTTGAACTCTATTTTAAGTGAAGTGAGAATCAAAATTTTTTAATATTACGAAATTATAAAATTGTCACGCAATAAATAAATAAATACATATATATATGTGTGTGTGTGTGTGTGCGCGTGCTTTCTGCTAATTGTGTAATAAAATAAGGGTTATAAGAAGTTCTTCACTTCGTTTTGTTCAACTCATCCTGCATATTTTCTTCTATTTGAGTTTGTTTTCTTCTTATTCTTTCTCTGAAAAGGCTTCTTTATTTCACCTACATTTTATTGTTCCTATAATATTAAAAAAAATATATCTCATGACAAAATTTTAAAGCAAACATTTTAAAAATATACCACAACTTTTCAAATATAGGTAAATTTATATAAATATAAAAATTAAAATTTATTTGTTAGATAGGAAGCAATAGAAAAAAAAGATTCATCTAGCATATATATTTTAAGTGCGGTGATATGTAATTTTGTTAATAATGCAAATTTTAATTAATTTATTTTAAAATTAGTGTAAAATGTAAAATTTTAATTATAATTTATGTTACACTTAATTTAAAAATAAAATTTTCAAAATTAAAATTTATAATTTTTGAATGGTATTTTGTCTACAAAAAGCTGCAAATCAGTTATTTTCCAACCGCACAAACCAAACAGCTAAAAAACTTATCCAAAACAATGACAGAATAATCATTTATTCTGAATCAACTGTTTTCCAAACGAGCAAACCAAACAACCAAATAGTTTATTCGGATTAGCTGCTGATCAGTTGTTTATCAAAATAAGCTGGATAAGTTGTGACTGCCTCAAATAGACCCTTAAAATGACTCGGCCCGCATTTTAAAAAGAGCCACGTTGGACTTAAAACGCCATCCTAAACCCCATAAAATCATGACTACATGCCGCGTCGCTGCGTTATCGCCGACCTAAACCAGGCATAACAAAACAAATCTACCACATTCCACTGCTTTACCCGTTGTTCCCTCACCCCCTAAACCACGAGAAAATATTACCTCAGGACTCCGCAGGTACAATTGCCTGCAGAGTCCAATTAACGAAAGCCACGTGGAATCCCGGTCTCACAAGCTAAAATAGGGAAAATAAATAAAACTTCGCACACGACCCGACCCGAAATACAACCCTATCAATTTCCCGATAGCTTTCATAAAATTATTTCTCACTCGATGGAGTCGCTACTGTTCTCTTGCCATCTGAAGAAATATTTCGTAGCTCTTAATGCATGCATCTAGGGTTTTTGGAAGAACATTTTTTTGGGTTTTTGTGTTTGGTTTCGAAGGACTTCTCCATCTGTCCTAAATTTTATTATTCTTATATAAGTTATTAATAAATATAAGTTATAATATCTAAATAAATTTTTTTTTTCTGTAACACACTAATAACAAACTAATAATACACTAATAATACACCAATAACATACTAATAACACATAATAACACACTAATAATATATAATAACACAATTATACACTTGAGAATATACTCTGCGTGTTATACCGTTGGTTATAACGCCACCCCACGTGTTATAGGACGGCTGTATAACACGTGGGTGGCGTTATAACCAACGTATAACACGCAGTGAATATTCCCCAAGTGTTATACCGCGAGTTAGAGGAGTGTTATAGGGTGGTTGTATAACATGTGGGCGGCGTTATAACTCAAGTTATAACACGGAAGAAATATTTATAATGTGTTATACTGCGGGCTAATCGGTGTATAATTATGTTATTATGTGTTATTAGTGTTTTATTGATGTATTATTAGTTTTTTATTAGTGTGTTATAGAACAAAAATAATATATTTAGATGTTATAACTTATATAAGAATAATAAAATTCAGGACATATGTAAATGAAGAAGCCTATCGAAATCAAACACAAACTCGAAGAAATATTTCTTCTAAAAACTCTAGTTGTATAGGTCGGAAATTTATGAAAACAATGATAAATTGATCAGGAGTCTCACGCGAAATTTTATTTATTTTCGCTTATTTCGGCGCCGTTTGCGGGCGGCGTTCTGCCCTTGCGTGCTTTTTGAGACAGCTTTTAATACAAAACGGTGTATTGATTTATCTAATAAACGCGGTTTGTTCGTGCTGCCCTCGTCTCCCTCGCGCTCATCTGCCTCCGCGAACCTTTCGCTCTCGCGACCGAAATCATCGAGTTCGTGAACGAATTGCTGGGAAGGCAACCAAGGGATCGCGGCTTACAGAGCACCAAAACTCCATCTTTCTCATCCCTCCGCTCCGCTCCAACCAGAACCCATCGAAGAAGGTAAGCCTGTTCGCGCCCTACTTTCCATCTCAGCCATCTTTGTCGGCAATGGAGTCCTCACTGCCCGAGACTCAGTCCTCTCCTCCCAACTCCTCCCCACAATGCAGAACCTCAAATCCGTAATGCCTGCAGGAATGAAAATTTGAGATCGGAGTATTTTTAAGATACAATCCCGCTCTCCTTACCAGTAGAAGATAAACAGAAAAAATGGATAGCAAAATTTAGTTAGATAAATGTTTTGAGTGCATCATAAATTTCAGTCAATCAATAACCATAGATAATTAGAGTATCAAAACTTGTTCTGTTAGCTGTTAGCTTTATATATTCCTCACAATACCTGCAATTAACAAAAGTCTCCCAGAAGAATAAAAAGCCATTTTGCATGTAAATACAACTAATGATGAATAACCTATAGTATTCACTGTTTGCTTTTTGAATTTGAAACCATTTGAAACTGATTCAAATCCAAATTTGAATATGGATGTAACTCATATCTTTAAATAGCAATCCTTTAGATTTGTGACATGCTTGCAACTTGCACTAGAGTATCACAACTTGTTCCATTTATGGTTAATGATATATGAGTGCAATGATGGTGATTAGGAGTAGTGTTGTAATCAAGCTGAGTATATCATAGTTTGGACTTTGCTTGGTACAATTACAAGTTGTTCATGTTCGGCTTGAGTTTGTGCCGAGCTTTCACATATTTTTTAATATCTGCAAATCAGCTGTTTTTCAAACGCACAAACCAAACAACTAGATAGTTTATTCATATTAGGGACAAAATTGTTATTTATCCTGAAACAGCTACGAATCAGTTGTTTTCCAAATGCATAAACCAAACAACCAGCCGACTTATCAGGATCAGCTGCTGATCAACAGCTTATCAGCATAAGCTACAACTGTGCCAAATAAACCCTTCATCATTGGGGCCGAGATTCCACATGCTTTCGTTAATTGGACTCCGCAGGCAACTGTACCTGCGGAGTCCTGAAGTAATATTTTCTTCTAAACCACACCGAAATCATTACTGCGAACACACGTTTTTGTCGATGAAGTACTCCTGCAGGCAGTCGTCTCACATTCCTCCTCTCTTTAGTGCCAAATCACTGTTGTAATCCTCTCCAAGAGAGCGTAAACCAAGCTTCGTGTTCGACCAAAGTGGCGGAGGCCATCCCAATCGATTCGCACCGAGAGATATCTTTCCTCTTGAATTTGTTTATTTTACAGGGAGATATAGACAAGGGTTTATTTTTGTTCTAGGTTCTCTTTTTGGGCGGGGGTAAACGAATGCTTGATTGCAGATTTGGTTTTGTTTGATTAAGGGTTTAGGGTTGAATGTTTAATGCAAATTTAACGAAAATGTGTTTTTTTGGTTGATGTGCCTTTTATTTTTTATTTAAGAGATTTTTTCCTAAATATGTATGTTTTCTATGTAAAATAGGTAAATGTGGTTTGGGTTTTGATTTGAGGAGATTTGATATAGGTGACGAAGTTGGGTTATGATCCGAGGCACAACTGTTTTTGTTTGAAAAAACAACTGTAAAACTGCCGTTCAAAAATCAGCAGCGACTATCATAATTTTTTTTTTTTGAAAAAATCATATTGCAATTTTTTAGCAACCACTCTTGGTAGTCAGATCCGTCTCAAACGCACCCTTAAAATTATTTGTGCGACAACCCAAATTTTCACCTATTAAGGTATTATTTGCTTTAGCTAAGTGGCCTCATAATTTTGCTCTGTTAATGTAGCTTCCCAGCTGGTCAACTATTCTATGAGCGCTCTAGGACGAACGTGCTTAACTTTGAAGTTTCTAATAAAATTTCACTTTTATACTAAAATGCTTCTTGATGTTTAAGAGTTCGGCTTCATCTACTTAAGGGGTTTACACAATCTCCCCCATTCAAGTAGCTGACATTCTCGTCTGTTCTCGTATCCGAGAATTATCCACTAGGCATACATTGTTCTAGAGGCGGACCTACAGATTCAAGAGGCGCCCCACCATGTAATACTTTGCCCATTCAAGGTTCAAGAGGTGGCTCCCATTGTGTTATACTCAGATATCATTTGTGACGGTTTGAACTCACCCATTAAAATATTGTCCACTTTGGCCAAATGACCTCGCTTTTGTCCCGCTTGTGTAACTTCCCAGGAGATCACCCATCTTAGGAGTGCTCCAGGACGAGCACACTTAACTTTGGAGTTTCGAAATTCCACCGTCACACCAAATTATACTTTGATGTTTAAGAGTTCGACTCCATTTTACTTGAGAGGTTTTACAAGTTGACTTCGGTTGTTGGGATTAAAATGATGCTTCTCCTAACTCTTTCACTATAACCTCAAGTTTCTTTGGTTGATTCTTTACTTTGATATGAATCATTGAATTTTTTTTTGTTCTTCATTTGTTTAAAAAGGAAGTTGTTGTATTGACCTTTTTTCTTAAGGGGAAATGAGGTAGATTTAATTTAATAACTCCTTTGGTTCAGAATATTATTGTTTTCTGTGAGAAGAAAGAAGCAATTGCTTCAGTAGTTTATTCTTTTCAATTTATCATGCATGCTTTTGGATTTGGAATGATTTTGTTGTAGTCCAATGCTTTATGTTTCTTTTTTTAAAGGAACGAGGGTTATTTAAAGAGCAGATAATATGTTAAAAGAATTGTAGCTATGCCTTTTTTATCTCTTACTTAGGTCTCCATTTGTTGATGATTGTTTTTGTTTCGTTCCTTCTTTAGTAAACATTTCTGTTACATGGATAGCCTTTGGCAGTTGGGGGATGAGTTCTAGAGGCAGTCTAAAATCTTAAAGGATCATTTCCAAACAAATAGTTATATTTCGTCAAACCACAATAACAAAATATAAAAAAGACCAGCTTGCATGGTTCATTTTGAGTTTTACAAATTTTTATATCCATTTTGTTTAATTTTAATGTTTTGCTACTTAGAATTATTTGAGCTAATTTAATTCACAGACATTGATTTAGAAATGAGTTCCAGTTAATTATTGGCAATAAATGAATTTGTACACCATAGTCAGGTTTATTATAGAAGCAACTTATAATGCATTTTTTTCACTTGTCATAGAGGACAGAATAATAGAAGAAAATTTTATTGATGCATAAAGCTGATCAAAAGATAATCAGCTGAAAACACTTGCTTATGCTAGGTATTGAAGAAAATGTGCAAAAGAAGAAACAGAATAGTGACAAAGTCTGAGTTAATATTAAGTCATCAGATGCTTCATCTGCTAAGTCTTTCAAAACCAAAACCGCATAACTTATAAGCTTCCAAGCAAAAAATAAGCCAAACATGCAAAATTTAACAACGATGTTAATTTTTGTGATTATAAAAAGCAAACTAGTTCTTTTAAGGGACTTAAAAGATCTCTGAACTTTGCAAATTAATAAGTAAAATGAGATTGATCCAAAAAACCATTAGTGCCCTTTGATGTTTTGCAATTCTGTCACTATTAGGTGGGCCAGACAACCTGCTATATGTGCCCCACGGTGTAAATTTGTAGAAGCTATTTGAGGGAATTTTTTGTTTTTGTTTTATTCTTTTTTATTCTGTTTTTTATTATATTATATGTCTTTTCTTTATTTTTTGTTTTGTATTTGATAATTTGTAATAGCCTTAACTTGTTTATCCTAGAGATTTCTATATAGTAAAGGGAAAGATTATAATTATAATACGATTGAATAATAGAATATAATTTTTCTACATTTCTTAATGATATCAAAGTCTCGTTCGGATCGTTTGCAATGCTAGGCATTGATGGCTTCTTCAGCTCCCTCTGCTTCCTCGTCACCTTGCGACGACACGATGGCGTTGATCGTGCATTGCTTTGTATAGTTCTAACATCGTCACTCTCATCCCACGACAACGACTTTATTTGCGTCCTTCGAATGAATTTGAGCAGACCTCATCCACATATGCTTTGGACGACATCGTTGTTTTCTTCCTGTAACATCTTTGTCTGTGTTGGTCAAATGAATCGACTTCATTTTCGTTTGTCTAAGCTAATTATTTGCTACATATTTGACTGTTGTCTTCGATTGCTGCCATCATCTTCGGTTTCGCCTATTAGGACTCTTCGAATGGGATCACCCTAGCTCTCCTTCAACAGTCAGAATCCTCCCAATAGCCTCTGAAATCCCTCTTTTCACACTACAGGCTCTCCTTTGCTCACTGCTACAAGCGTCTGAGCCTCTCCAACAACTATTCAACAATCGCCCGAATCCCTCGAGCTAGAGCATGCCCTTCTTTGTTCCTTATCATAGCCGTTGGACTCCTGCAACTGCAATCCTTTATTCTTGCTGAAAGTAGCAACCGACTCTCTCATCCAACCCTAAACATGCATATTTATGACCAAGCACGAATGAAGACGTTTAGTTCTACTCTAAAAGTCAGTTTTGAACCAGAGACCAAGAATTCTATCCAAATAGCCTTGAACTCTCAACCTTTATCAAAAACCATAAACTCAATGCTATAACTTCCTTCAATGGTCTCAATCCTTGTTTATGCATATTTGTGGAAAAAGAAAAAGAGGAACATCTCACATGAAAGAGCACAATTTTTTGAACTCATTAATCTGAACCATCGCTCATGGAAAACCCATTATCATATGATAATGTCTCTATCAATTCTATGATCATGGAAGTCGGATAAAAATTTATTGTTTTACATGACATCACAAGACATTTGAGAAACAACCCGTGAAATTTATTCTAGTACCAAAAACATTGCATAATTGTTTGAGTTTGAGATTAAACTGCATGAACTCTGAAAAGAAGAGCTAAATGTTCCTCAATGCTTGAACACACTATTCAAATATTGATTATTGTTAAATGTGTATGATACATATGTATGAAACTACCCTCAAGTTATTATGTAATATAAAATAATAGTGAAGAAGAAGAGGATGATCAAGTTCTTATTGCATGGGGTTGAAGCTTTTCTCCACCATTAGGAAAATCTTTGCTGAAGTCTGAAGAAGATAAAATAGGAAGAAGCTTATGATGATAGGAAGCTTTGATCCTTCTAGCACTAAAAGCTCCGCTTTTTACGCATAGAACTCCTCCCATGATTCAAAGCCACAAAGAAGAATCGTCTATTATGCAAACATTGCAAGTTACTTGGTCACACAAAAGACAAGTGTTGGAAACTACATGAAAATCTTGTAGATTGGAAACCTGGATAAGGGAGGAAGTGTCAAGACAGTAAGACCTATGCTGCTACCTCTTTGAAGATTTCTTTGGTTTATTCACCAAGGAACAACTGGAGGCGCTGAAGAAACTTCTTGTTAGCACGATTAAGCAACATACCAACTTGAAGATATCATACTCTCCTCCTATCTTTTTAACAATTGAGATTTTGACCTTAGAAAATAAATTCAGGCACTTCTGATCACATGATTGGAGACATTCATGCTCTCACCAACTACTAAGAGTTCATCACCTTCAAATTTGTTAGACTTGTCAATGAATCTCACTCTAGGATGTTGTGAAAGAAGTGAAAGTCTCCAAAGATATTCTGCTTTTTTCCGCGCTTTATTTTCCCCAACTTGATTACAACTTACTTTCAATTAACAATCTTTTTCATGACTTGAACTGCGTTACTAAATTTGATTCCAACTCTTATGAGTTTCAGGTGGTAGATTCACAGGATGTGATTAGCAGTGTTGTACTGCATCAAAGTCTATACATGCTCAAGGAAAACTATTCTCTTAACACACAAGCGTCTTCTTCATCTTGCTCTTCCCATTTTTATGAGTATGTTGAAACTCATGTTTTATTATGACATTGTAATCGTGTCATCCTAATTTTTATTGTATTACAAAGTAATATTTCATGTTTTTATTAATAAAAAATTAAAATTTTATCAGTGTGTAACCTGTCAATTAACTAAACATCCTCGTAATCTATATTTTATATCTCAGTATAAATCTTAACATCTTTTTTTTACTAGTCACAGTAATATTTGGAGATCATCAAAATTAAAAAGCATCAATGAAGCCATATGTTTGTCTCATTCATTGATGATTACACTAGAACCGGTTGGATATTTCTCATGAAAGAGAAATATGAAACTACACAAATCTTTCGATTCCTTCATGACATGATTTACACTCAGTTTCAATGTAAAATTCGGATATTGAAAAATGATATTGTAAACGAATACTTAACTCGATCCTTGTACCTTAACTTGCAAAAAATGATATCATTTATGCAAGTTCCCTTGTTGAGACTTTACAACAAAATGAGATAGCTGAGAGAAAAAAAATTATATTTCCTTGAACTATCTAGGCCTATGATACTTTCTCACAATATCCTAAAAGTTTTATGGGGAGATGCATTGCTCACATCCACCTATCTTATTAATAGAATGTCAAGCTTGGGCAAAACCTCTCTCGATGTTTTGATGTTGTCATACTATCATGTTAGAGTCATCTCATCCAATCTTTCTAAATATATTTGACTATTTCTTTTGTTCATATTCACCAACAAAACCACACAATGCTTGACCCAAAATCCATCAAATGTACATTCATTTATTATACTTCTAACAAAAATGGCTACAAGTGCCATTCTCCAATTATAAACAAATACTATAAATTCATGGATGTTACTGTTTTCATTTTTTTTCTATTTTTATTTTTAGGGAAATCGTCAGTTTGTCTATCGTCGTAAACTTTCATTTTCCTAGTAAATCTCTCTTCCTGAACATATGAATGATTAGGAGAAAATAGGAACCGGAAAAAACAAACATACGATAAAGAAGACAAACAAGAGAAAGAACGTGAAGAGTCTATGTGCGATAATCCTCGCGAGAACATGTTAAACATGCCGCTCAAACAAGATCTGACAGAAGTACTTTGGGCGAGTATCCACGAAAGAACACATACGTAGATTACCCACAACCAGAGATTCAGGTTTTTGTGCCTGATTTGGGATCTAGAGTGCTCCCAATGGGACGTATCCCGCTTGGTTAATTGCACCTTGAGGGCTGCCAAATGACTTTTTTGATTGCATAAGTAGCGACGACTAGCACAAGATTATCAAAAGATGGTTTTCTCGCAGGGAGATGGTCCGATGTTTTCAAAGCTCTCGTTAAGCCATGGGGCGGAGAGCGAATCTCTTACGGTCCCTACATGGTTAATAGGCTCATCAATATGCTAAGCCTGCAAAATAACCGAATCATTCCGACGAGAAAATCCTGATATGTCAAACACATCCGAACCATAAAGGCGGAAGACAAATTGTCATATTCCAAATGGGCGACAACTCATTGACAATTGGGCCATCAAGATGATGTCAACGAAGGCAACAAGTGCGACATGGCTCAACAGTGGTAGTCAATGGAAGTGAGGAGTACTCCCTAAAAGGTAGAGGTAGTTGGGTCAGGGTACCACAAACTCGTCATCCCATGCCACTAAAACCTTAAGTTAACATAGTTGTGAAGGTAATTGACCCAACACGTCCAAAGATCCTCAGTCAGTAATCCATGAATTGCTTCGTCCAAGAGGGACCTCGGTAGGCCTAAGGTTAAAGGAAGGAAGCCTTGCCTTATGACTATCAGGTTGAGCTCCAAGAGATGAGACCTATACCTGCTGATATGACAAATATGCCGCTGGAAATAAAAAAAATGGAGGTTCAACTACAAAGCTGAAAACACTCCCAATAAAAGGACTTACGCCTTGTCTGGGTCGGGGATCTTTCTAACAACCTAGACGCTCTAGACAACCTTTTATATATATAGAAATATATGTTGGGCTAGTCGAATTGGAGAACCATAAAGGCTCCTTCTTGAGACATGCAAATATGAATGTAGCTATCTAAAACAGTTCTAGATATTATGAATGCTCTATTAAAATGGGGCCGGTTCAACTCTTTATACCAAACGTCAAACCTTACTTTTGTACATTTATACCACACAAATATTTCATATCAAATAAAAATTAACACAATTTTGACTTTTAAAAGGTGAAATACACCTTTTTCATGCATAAGTAACTTGACATATATGTAAAAAGTTATGTTTAGGTCTTAGATATGTAAACACCTGGGACTTGAATTAATTAGTATTTATGTAAACCTTCTGAAATTTTATTTTAAGTTAATGGTTCCATCACCTGAAGGTCAATCTTTACTATTCTAAATGAAGATGTAATTCTGGAATGTCACTTTGTAGGATTCAATAAATATACCACATTGTATTAGGGTGTGCTAGCTGACCTTACTGACCTACTTTGTACTTGTTCTTTTACTAAATTCATGTCTCTTTAATGAATTTGAATTATCTATGATGTATGAACTCCTTATTTCTGAAATGCTAGGTTAAATAAGTATTTATGTGCCACTAGCTCAACAACGGGATGCTACCATTTTCTAGAGAAATCTTAGCTCGGAAGTTGTTCACTGCTCCTTCATTGGATTCTCATCCTCTTCCATGTCCAAGGCAATTAATATTTTTTTCCTCAAACTTTCTCTTCCATATGATTTCCTTCATTTTGTTTTTCAATGCTCTCATTCATATTAATCTTTCTTTTTTATTTTGTGTAATTTTGTTCATTTCCGTGTTAACGTTGAAAACTAGCAATGAGAGGCTGTAGTTTTCTATATTAACGAACTGTTATTTTCATGTT
>JXCR01142259.1:0-42293 GCA_002079205.1 Phalaenopsis hybrid cultivar
AGTGGCTTTACGCTTAGAGACAAAATGCGAAATGAATATATCCGTGATAGGGTTGGTGTAGCCCCTATGACAGACAAAATTAGAGAAAGTCATTTTAGATGGTTTGGTCACATTAAATATCGACCATTTGATGATCCGATTAGTAGAGTAGATGTTTTAGATTCAACTTATGTTAAGAAAGGCAGAGGTAGACGTAAAAAATGATCTTAATTTATTAGAACTAAATGAAAATATGACACTAAATAGGACACAATTGAGAAGAAGGATTCATATATCCGACTCCACGTAGTGGGATTAAGGCTTTCTTGTTGTTGTATTGGATTTATTTGATTATTTAATTATTTAATCTTTATTTTTAATCAAAATGATTTAAAATTAGTTTCATTATTTTTTGTCTATTATGAAGTTCATTTGATGAAAATTTGATGATGTTTGGAGTTTAGATTAGTTTGTTTGGAATTTTGAAAGTTAAAGACTATTTTTGTTAATTATATAATTTTAAATTAATTAACTATTTATTTTGAATTTCAGTTTGTTGGTAGCTAGCATTTGAATTGCATTTGATTTCAGTTAACCTTATCCTTGTAAATGAACAAATACTTTCAAATGATTCCAAGAATAACTTGGTACTATTTTGGTTGAGGCTCATTTTTCTTTGATTATTTGTTTATTTTTTTTTCTTTTTTTTTAATTTCTTGAGCAAGGAATAAGCTTGAATATATTTTAAAAAGATCGACATCTATTTGAACCAATTTGAATTTTTTTTTAATCGTATTAGTATTTGAATAATGAAATTTAAAGAAAATATATACCCTTTTAATTATATTAATTTTTTAGGGATTCTGCATGCGGTCGTGCAAACTAGTTTATAAGCTTAAATTCTTTTTATTTAATATAAATAGTATTGTGTTTGATTACAGTTAAAGTGCAATAAAAACTATATAAACCAACTTGAGCATGATTTTAAAAACGGGTAAGGTTCAAGCTCCAGGTTGACTCGAGCTCAATAAGAAAAGTACTAGAAAAAAAATTGAGCGAAGTCATACATAGCTCTGTTTGCATGTTTTCAATCCTAAATGCGCTGCATCATTTGACATCTACCTTGCGCCCATTATAGTTCTATCCTAGAAGCTCAGCATCATTTGACATATTCCTTTGTGCCCGTTATGGCCTTGATTGACTTGTTTCTTCTCTTCCTCTGTTCCCATCATGGTTCATTTTGTGGCTAAACCAGCTGAGTTCTTTGATGCCCCCACTCAACGATTTATCCTCTTTCGGTGCTCCATTCTTTGTTCCTATGAAGATGAATTCTAGTCATGTTATTTGCTTAAAAGATGAAGGAAAGGAAGGCTAATTAATGGTAATGTTAATTGAAGTTGTTCAAATTATTTTACACCTTGTGTAAAATTTAACAAGTGGAGAATTAGGATTTATAGAGTTTCTACCAAACAGAAGTTGTTCAAATTATTTGTCAATAGAAATTGTTTTAAATTATTTTGCTCAAATTCAACAAATGGAGAATAAGATTTATAGAGTTGCTACCAAATAGATCGTTTATGGCTAATGTTGATGATTCTTGCTGCCACTGCAACGCCTCTGAGCTGTTTGTTTCACTCAAGCGAAGTTCTTTTGGTGGTTCTTTCTGCTTCGTTCCATTGAGACTAGTGGCATAGGAATATCTTGTTTGGATGCTTCTTGAGATCAATAAGANGGAGTGACTAATGAAGAAGATAGAACTATTTTAGATTTTGCTTTAGTGTATGATTTTTTTATTACTAATACTTTATTCAAGAAAAAAGATGAACATCTTATTACATATAAGAATGGATCTAATAAAACACAAATTGATTATTTTCTTATGAGAAGAAGAGATCGTCGAAATTGTAAAGATTGTAAAGTAATTCCAAGTGATAATATAAATACAACAACATCGTTTATTATTTCTAGATGAAGAGTTGTAAAATAAAAAAATATTAGGACTCATCATCGTAGAATTAGATGAGGAAACCTAAAAGACACAAATAAAATTATTTTTATAAGTAAAATTTAAGATTTCAAAATTTGGGATGTTCATGATGAAACAAATGCTGTGGGATAAAATAACAAACACTATTAAACAAGTAGCAAAAGAAGTACTCGGAGAATAAAAAAAGTTTCTTTAAATAAAAATTGTTGTTGTGGAATAATAATGTATAAACAAAGATAAAATATAAGAAGTTATGTTATAAAAATTAGTTTAAATGTAAAAGTTTAGAGAATTGAGAAAAATATCAAACGATCCATAGAGAGTCTAAAATAATAATATGTGACGCNGCAATAGAAGAGGGATATGCATGGTTTAATGCTCATGAACCCATTTTTATTTCTCTTCCTTCCACTTTTCTTATGCATGCTGCCATTTTTATTTTTTTTTCATTCCCTTTCTTATGCATGCCTAAACTCTAAGCCCTAAACCCATAAGCTTACTAAATTAAATTGCGATGATGCTAACTTGATACAATTGGGAATGGGCCATTAAGAAAGAAGAGGAAATTTTGGCTAGTCTAGCTAGTTGACGGTTAAGCAATATGAAATATTATTTCTACTGAGATCTCTTGAGAATCTTTATTCTTCAATTGTCATTGATTACATGTATTTTTGTATGTTTTTTTTTTGCTAGAATTAATTGGTTAATTGCTCTGTGATGCGTGCTAGAAAATCCGTGGCGGTAGAGTAGCAGATTATCGTTTTAGCGTTGTACGAGAATTCATCACGCACACAAACGAAAGAGAAACAAACATTGATGACTCCATAAGTTTTTATGTGGAAAACTCAAAAAAGGAAAAACCACGAGATCTGATCAAGTTGTGAAAATCTACTATTGATTGATGATCACATAAATCCCTTGTCTCAAAGACGGAAAAATGTAATCATATTTTTCAGATTACAACTTCGACTGTCGACGTCTGGTTGGTGGTGTTTGATGACGGTTGGTTGAAGTCAACGGAGGTCGGCGATGATCAAATGCTGTAGACGGTAGTCAACGGAGGTCGGCGACGATCGACGACCGTAGGCGGCGGTCGGCAGAGGTCGGTGGTGGTCGACGAAGGTCGACGGTGGTTGGTGGTGATGTTGAGCTGCAGCTCCTCTCAAGGCCTCAGGCTCTCTAGGCTTAAGCTCCCCCCTCATGGTGGAGATGCGGCGAAGAGTTACGGTGCACAGTCGCTGTGAAGAGTTGCAGTGCCGAGTTACGGGGCAAAGGAAAGTCATTATCATCCCGTGTAGTAGGCAAATAACGAGATTTTTTCTCGTTGCGACGAAGAGAAAAGTCGTCCTTGTGTCGCCCTTGCACATTGTAGAAGTGATGAATAAATGTTGTAGTTTTCTCGCCACGCTTTGAGGAGAAGATTTTCATGCTTATGTGTTGACGATATCTGGAGTCCTTTTGACGATTATCATAAGTACTATAATTTTTAGAAGACGATGCCGACTATAATTGAAGATGAACTGATTTGTTGTAGCCCTTGTACAAGTATATGTTGGTATTTGTAGCATTTTTAGTCATCTGATGTGACAATTGTAGATAATAATAATGTATTTTTTTGTTGCTTCCACGGTCGTTGTGACTTCTTAATTATGCAAAATTATGCAATTAAAATTAATACAAACTTTATAAAATGATGAATCATGCACCTTTTGAGGCCTTCTTTCGAGGTTATTCCCTCTCGGGCTTATGCTTTATAGAAGCTTGAAATGACCTGATACCTTCTGAGGCTCGTAGCTTTCTGAGGAATTTTAGGCACTTGTGTCTTCTGAGGCTTGTAGACTTCTGAGGTCCTTGAGTGTACCTGTGCATTTTGAGGCTTGTAGCATCCTGAGGTTTTTGATGTACCCGTATCTTCTGAGGCTTGTAACCTTCTGAGGTCTTTGAGTGGAGACCCTATCAACCACTTGCTCTCATGGAGTCTTTCTAGTGAGGACCTTATCCACTACTAGCTTCCCATCGAGTCTTGCCTTTTAAGCTCAGGGGCATGATAGCTTCTCATTGAGTCTTACCTCTTGGGCTTGACTTTCAGGAGTACCGTGTATTCCCGTTGAGTCTTACCTCTTGTGCTCGACTTTTAGGGGCATTGTATCTTCTCATCGAGTCTTACCTCTTGGGCTTGACTTTCAGGAGTACTATATCTTCCCGTCTAGTCTTGCCTCTTGGGCTCGACTTCTAGGGGCATTGTATCTTCATGTCGAGTCTTTCCTTTTGGGCTTGACTTTTAGGAATACCATATCTTCCTATCGAGTCTTGCCTCTTGGGCTCGACTTCTAGGGGCATGATAGCTTCTCATCGAGTTTTGCCTCTTGGGCTTGACTTTCAGCAGTACTGTATCTTTCCATTGAGTCTTGCCTCTTAGGCTCGACTTCCAGGGGTATGATACCTCTTCTTCTAAGGGAACTTTCTACACAAAAATTTTTCTTGAGAAAATAAGACATTTTAAAGCAACATGAAAATTTTGCTAAAATAAAATTAAGAGTTTATAAATCAGTCTTTTACTCAGATAAGATGAGTTAGAGTTATACTTCGCATTCGATAACTTCAACCATTCTCTTATGGTTCCCCTCACACTGTTCTTGTAAGTAGCGATCCATGTGACCTTGGCGTATCAGACGTTCAATTTCTTCTTTTAATTGAAAACATCTTTCTGTTGAATGCCTTTTTGCACGATGAAAATGACAACCTTGAGGCTGGTCTCTACCATCTGGATTTCTTAACGGCTTTGGCCACTTGACAATCTTTTCATCCTTGATGACCATTAAGATGTTAACACTTAACGTGTTGAGTGACATGTATTCTTTTTCTGATTGTTGCTCACGACTCTTTTGTGGTCTAAACTTTTTTTTGTGAGATTTGATTGGTATCTCCAACGTTATTCTTGCGCTTGCCCCCCAATCACTCAAATTGTTCTATGTGAGCAATGATGGTCTCATCTCAGAGATTTGTGCCTTAACACGGTGAACAATGTCATCATAAGAACGAACTATCTCTCGCATCAATGATGAGTAGAAGGGTCCTGAATGGAGCCCCAAAAGGAAGACTCCTCTTAGTAACTCCAGATCTACTCCTGAAATCTGTCAGGCTTCAGTAGAATACCTGCAGAAGTAGTTCTTCAGTGATTCTCTTTCACTTTGACGAATTCTCGAGAGATGGGATGAATGCTTAATGATCCGTCAGTTTTCTACGAACTGTTCCACAAACAGTCTGACAAACTAATTAAAGGTGTTTACAGTGCCCCATGACAAAGAGTAGAACCAATTTCGAGCTTGTCTTTTAAGAGTAGCCGGGAAAACCTGACACATAAGTGCATCAGAGTCTCACTGAATGTGCATGATAGCTCGATAATGATCAATATGTTCGTAGGGATCAGTTATCCCTTCATAAATGTGCATGATAGCTCGATAATGATCAATATGTTCGTAGGGATCAGTCATCCCTTCATACGTGTCAATGTTCAGAAGCTTGAAGCCTGTTAAGATGGGGTGTTAGAGGACTGCATCCGCTAAGGGAGAGGATTTATGGATGTTACGATGAGTGTGGAAACGATAGTTCGTTCCGAATGACATCATCTGACAGGAGAATCATTCCTTCTTGAGAGGGGGGGTACGAGTTCCTCCGAGCAATATGTTTCTCGTAGGTTGTGCAGTTAATGGTAAATGAATTTTGTTCAATGGTGTAAGTGACGATTATTGAGCCCCACGTAGGAGCGGTAGGATCTCTAGTTGAGACTTTTCTATTGTGCGCATTTTATCTTCTATAAGACCAAAAATGCCTTCGTTGACAGGATAATGTCTTTCAGGGGGGAAGATGAAGAAGCAAGCCGTCCTTGGCTTCATGACTGCTCCTTGGAACGATGAGTATTGAAGCAGGATGCTCCTTTGTCATGAATATTATGCTCGGTGGTCATGTAGTAAACCGCATAGGTACTTCAATTGTGGGATTGAAACGTTCCCACAGACGACGTCAAACTGATGTGTGCTATAAAATCTGCGGTGGTAGAGTAATGAATTATCGTCTTAGCGTTGTACGAGAATTCATCACACACCCAGATGAAAGAGAAACAAACAGTGACGACTCCAAAAAAATTTATGTGGAAAGCTCGGAAAGGGAAAAACCACGGGGCCCGACCTAGCTGTGAAAATTCACAATTGATTGATGATTACATAAAATCCCTTGTCCAACAGATTGGAAAGGGTTAAAATATTTTTCAGATTACAATGTCGACTGTCAGTGTTTTGTTTGTGTTGTTTGATGACGGTTGGTTGTGGTCGACGGAGGTTGACGGTGGTCGACGATGGTCGACGGAGGTAGGCAGTGATCGAAGGTGGTCGACAGAGGATGCTGGGCTGCAGCTTCTCCTCAAGACCTCAGGCTCACTCTAGCCTTCAGCCCCCCTCATGAGAGGGGAGGGGCTTTATTTATAGTGTTTTGGGTGCAATTAATGCATGATTTTGAACCATTTTGATCGGACGGTCCCTCAATCAAAAGACAATTAATGGACATTTGGGTGCCTTAATGATATCCAAATTGAGTGATCTTGGACTCGTTGGATTTGCCTTGTCGAGATGCTCGATTCGACTATAACCTTGCTAGATTTGACATTTATTTAACCTTCCAAAGATGCCTAGAAATCTTTCAGCAATAGTTTAATGACTTTATTTGGGCTTGATTTAACTCAGATTGGACCAACTTTGATATCATTGGATTTGTCTCATCGAGCCGGACAGTTTGACTATAAGTTTACTGAAATCGGAGCTTTGGATGACTGTTAATCAAAGTTTGAATGTTTCTCGCTTGAAAAATTGCCTCGAGATTCGTGATGGATGATGAAAGTTTGTTGGTGGCTATCAGTTACCTCTTATTTTCAGGCGAGTTCAATTATTGTCCAAAAATATTCAACTTGGTATCCGTGAGATGCAAAAAAATCAAGCCAACTGAGCTATGCTCTTTTTATTTTAAAGTAGGGTTTTTTATTATTTTTATATTAAATATGTATATGTATATGCATATATCGATACATATGTCTGACAAAAATGAAAAAGTTCTAAATTTGGATATTTTCAGACGATAATTAGACGATTATTAAAATTTGAAAATGGTAGTTATGGTAGAAATGAACAAAAATTGATATTATACCTCATTCTGAAAAAAAATGAAGCAAGGAATCAAATGATTCAATCCATTTTGAAAAAGGAAGCCTCTGGCAAAAAATGTCGAGTTGAATTGGTTAGGTGGTTACACGGTGGTTATGAACAAAATTTTTGGCTTAATGTCACCTCCCAAAAGAGCCCTTAAGAGAAGTGGGCAACCCAGAACTTAAATACTGCTTTTCGGCCCTACACTTAGCCGATGTGGGACTATTTGTCCGTGACATTCTACTCCACCCAATCACGTGACACCCTCATTACGGATCGGCTCCACCGAGGGTCCCACTGGACCATGGAGAGTCCACACACCTGACAAACAATAATCTGCTCTGATACCACTTGTCACCTCTTAAAATAGCCTTTAAGAGAGGTGGGCAGCCCAGGACTTAAATACTGCTTTTCGGCCCTACACCTAGCCGATGTGGGACTATTTGTCTGTGACATTAAGCTCTCATTTGATAGAGAATAATATATGGAATTTAGTGTTGCAATTATTTTTGGTCGAGGTGGGCCCATCTAATGGTACTTAATGTGTAGGCCCCACCCTAGGAGAGAAAATTGATGGATTTTGAGCTAGAGTTTATGGTTGGTTTTAATGGATAAAATTAAGAATTTTTAGCTCAAACTAAATTTAGGTAATGTTTGGTTTTGATTTGAGTTCATTTTGAGGTGAATTGTTACCATTATTGTTTTTTTTTTTTATCAAAATTATAGTCCAAATTATTACCGATTTAATGAGCTCCCAAATGAAGTCAGCCTTGAGACTGGAGGGGTTCATTTAAAAAATTTTGACGATTTCGAAGCAAAGGTGAAGTCTATTTTAAAAGAATAATGATTTGTTGAGAAAATTTTATATTCGACCATTTTCATACATAAAAGTTATAAGTGCAAAATTCTTATGTAAAAATAGTGTCCGGTGAGCCCCTAGCTGATTTGAATGCTTCTTTTTTGTGAATATGAATATTATGCAATTTACATAATGTTGCTTAGATCAGAAAATTGCCTTGTGAAAAAAAAAAAAAAAAAAAAAAAAACAATTCTAGGGTGCATGAAGCACTATTCATGCATGAAAATTTGATTTCAAAAGTTTTACATACAAATCCTATCTTATGATTATCAACCTTATTTGCATTGTCTTTATAAGTGATTATAAATTTCATGCAACTTTCAGATTAAAGTTTCAAGCCCTAAAATAATTTGGAGATAGAGATCAATAATTTTTGGGTTTTTTATTGGTTCATGCTGGTTTTTATGTCAAATTTAGGGTTTGGTTGAAGTTGTATATATTCAGTTTTATTTTGGTTTGATTGGTCTTGCTTTTTGTCTAGTTAGATTTAGATTTTATTAAATTAGGATTTAGCTTAAGCTTGAGTTTAAGTGACATTCAATTCGATAAAGATTACGAAAGTGCGCTAATCGAAGGTCAACAGACATGATAAGGTTTGTGGCTCAAAAACTGAGATGTGTAAGTGGGGCGTCGCGGTGCCGCTCCTATGGCTTGTCACAACATAAGCAGTCATGTTGGTGACTGTCCAATCAGAAGCCAACTTAAGGACCGGTGTTTATGGTATGTATGGTGCTTAGGTGTAACTGTGCCACTAACATGGCAAGTGACACATCAAAAATCACAATGATATCCATCCAATCAGAGCTGTCTAAAGGCTGGCATGGTCAGGGTGCTGCGATGCCAGACTAGGCTTTGTGGTTCTAATGTTGTGGTAGCATACAGTGTCATCCGTTAACTTTGCGGCTCAAAGAACCTAAAAAAATGGCCATCTTGGCAAACGGGTGCTCTGAATGGCATCGAGACTCCAAGTTAGACTTCCTGCTCATTCTATTCTATTGACTAGGCGATCCCAAGTGGTAATTTATCAAAAAAAAAAAAAAAAAAAAAAAAAAAAAAAAAATTTTTNATATATATATATGTGTGTGTAACATCTTTTAACAAAAAGTGTCATAATCTATCTAATGATCAAGTAAGCACCTATCTCGTGCATCTTTATGCACAACTTTGTTCATCCCTTCACCCATATTAGATGTATGAGAGCAATGCAGATTTGTTTTTTCTCAAATTCTGCAACCTCTATGTTCCACTGAGCTAGTATGTCCTAATATCGCTTAATGTGACTGAGCCAGATCATAATGTAATTCAGTCACTCTATAAGGGAGTCCATCTTTTGGTTGAGTTCGAAGATGTGCTCTTGTAACATACGAATATGTTGAGAAAAGTCGAATGCAACAAGTGAATCACTGTATGAGTGGCCAAACATTTACATCAAGGATCCTTTGAGGTATGGCAATTTGTCGTATGAAAGAACCTCAAAAGTGGCGGTTTTATCCCTCAAATCATTATCTTGAGGATGGATAGGGCTATTTGGGTGGCAACCTCTCTGTCTCATTGCCCAATTATGCTAACATATCAACATTTCAAGGTGGTGAAAACTATTAAAAAGAAAGAAATTCTACAAAACCTCATATATTGAGAGATTCATGCATATGAAAATAGTTTGATCCTTCGTTTAAAAAAATTTAGCATTGAGGCACCCAACATGACACCATGGCCCTTGGCATGGCCCCACAACATCGGGAATGAAACCATGTCACCTTGGTGTTGGACTTGAAATCATAAATACTCTATTCATTCTGAATGATCACTATCAATATTTTTAATGGGGCACCACAGTGCTAGGATTTGCATTAGGTTACTTGGACTTTGAAGTGTCCAAGTATCAATGAATGCCTTAACTATATTAAAGAGGCACCATGACACCAAACCCATGGGAGACATGGTGCCTTGATGGTGCTGTCATGTCCCTTGGAACTCATCCCATTGCATGCAAGGCCATAATGTTGATACTTGTGTCGTGGTGTTGCAATCCTTATGACAATTTTGTGTGTAGTCAGTCAATTGTGCATGCATGGTATATTAGGTTTGTTTAAGGAATAATTTGAGTTAACATATCCCAAGGGTTTGGTTAGTTGTTACTTAGGTTAGCCCAATTTTAACTTTTCATCAAATGTGAGCTCAATTGCCAAATTGTTTTGCTAATAAGTCAATTGTATCCTCCTGAGTGTAATGAACTTTCATCAACTAGATTCAATTTTTTATATTCTTATGCATTTTCAAATATTGAATTCAAGTTCCTTTTAAATAGCTTGGGTTTAATGCATGTCTGATTTGACCTTTTCTTAACCGTGATTGTTATTAGGGTGACTTTAAAAGGTCTACTGACTAAATTAAAGCATATTGATCTACTCCACCTGATGTCAGGGTGATGGGCCCATAAATTAAGACTTAAACCTATTTAAGCTAAAATTGGCCTAAATTTTTACCCATGATATAATGGGCTTTGAGTTGGATAAGTTTTTATTTTTGGACTTCCTAGATTTAATTGTCCATCTCAAAGGAAATTTAGAGCATAATATTTGAGGTTAAGGCCAACCAAGAGTAAATGTCTGGCTAGTTTAGGGTTAAGAATGGTTGTTTTATTTTATTAATCCAAAGTTCATACCAACTTAAGGGATTCAAGTGTGATTCACTAATTTATAGGTGCTCAAAACACTCTTAATGAACCCATAGGCCCTACATCAACCAATTCAACTAAATATGGTGATATTGTACTATTAAATTTAATTGTCTTGAGTAGTGACATAACTTAGACTTTGCATGAATGAGATATAATAAAGATCCATATAGGTCTTATTGAAATTGTCCTAGAAAGATGTAACTTAGATCAAAATGATTTCAACACCACCGCTTGTGCTTAAGCAGTGACTATAATGTTGATTAAGGTTTTCGTAGCATTATTATGATAGGCTATAAAAGCTAACTTATCGTAAGAATCTAATCAAGTTTAAGTGGATCATCTCAAAGTTAAAATTGACCATACATTTTAATAAATTTGAAAAATACATAAAAATAGATGAATATATTTGATTTTTTAAGGATAGGAATTTACTATTTTTAAAGTTTTAGCTTTATATATGACCTTAAAATATTAAAACTAATTTTAAACTTGATTACGGTGAAAAATTTTAGTTTGTTTATTTTTTGAACATTAATGTGAAGTTTAATCTCGAAAGCAATATTTATGTTATTAAGTGAGCTATCATTCATTAATAATAATCAACCTATCATGAATAGGTCAAGTTTCAAAACTAAGAACATGCCCACATTGTTTATGTTGACTAATTTCATACATATACAAATATTATAAGATTAATGGAGATGGTTGAGCCCACTAATTTTTAAGCGAAACATTTAATTTTATGAGTATAGATTAAGTACATGATGATATACATTTGTTAGAAAATTAGAAACAACTGTAGATGTTTAGAGCATATGATAAATTCATGTATAAATTGTCTAATCATAATAGAAATGACTAGTTTTGGTACAATTTTATACCCAAAATTAAAATTTGTTCAATTACTAGGAGTAATTAAATAACAAAAAGCTTAGTTAAAAGTGAATAACTAAGTCATAGTGGTGTAACCAAAAGGGCATTGCTAAGTGCTTATGGATCTTAAAGATGAAGCTTTTAAAGAAAGTTACTCAGACAAAAAGAGCATGATTTCTTAAAAAATCATTTAAGTAAAGGAGCATGGTAAGGTTAAAAAGTATTTTAGTGGGAAATGCTTGACTAAATTAGGGTATACTTAGTCAAAATACATGACTAGTTCAAGTCAGTGAAGCCAAATGAGCATGACCACACTAGGTATGGACTTTTGCATAAGAGCATAATAAATCCATTAATATTTCCTAATTAAAAGAGAATGAATAAGAAGGAGAATAGATTAATTAAAAGGGCATGACTATACTAAGAATGTACTAGGATAAAATAGTATTACTAGTCTAAGAAGATTCTTAATCAAAATATCATAACTAAGGAAATATAGAATGTAATAAAAAAGCACGACTGTAGTAAAGAAAAAATTAGTCAAAATATTATGATTAAAGTTAGAAGAAGTCTAGATAAAAGTTTGCATAACGAATATAGCAGTCAAGTTCAAATGCTAATCAACATGATTTTATGCATGCTAGTGAGACAAACAATGTAGACTATGATAACATTCAGATGACACTCAGACATAGAGTAAAATGTGGTAAACTATCTTATAATACTGTGGAGGCCATCTTAAGAATATGTGGTCCCCAATTCATTAATCTATCAATAACAATACTTTAATCAATGTGCTTAGAAAGTGGAGCATAATACTCAACCCATACTTGTCAAGTTCATTAGGAGTCATTAAGTTGTGATTATGGGTATAACTTTAGTGAAATTTATTTTTCATAGTTTTACTCTTCAGACTACCTATACATATTTGCATTTTGATTGGTTTCAAATTGTTTTCAAGAAAATTTTAGAGTAGGAAGCTGATCTTGAGAACTAGATCTAATAAAATATGATAGTTGTTTGAATATTAGTACTTAACATAAAAAAAAAATATATATATATAGTACCCATAAGAGCTTTTTTAAAAATAATTGGTTATCTCATAATAATTTTACAATTATCTTCATAGATTACAACCACCCAATACAATCCAAAATTAATCAAGTTAGGAATTTAGAGTGAGGTATAATGATCATATTACTCTAGATTGTTGTCTAAATGCAATATTGTTTACTTGAAGTTTAATTAATCCTAATTGACTAAAGGTTGACACTTCTCTTGACCAAGAGATTACACATATGAGCAAATTATGAGTCAAAATGTTACTATAAGCAACATATATTAAACTAAAATAATTATATAGTTTTTAGATTTCAAAATTTTCATAATTTCCTTGAAATTTTAAAAAGAAATTCTTGATAATATTAAATATTTAAAATTAATTTATTTTAAAGATTGAAAGTTGAAATTTTGAAATAATTGTTTTGAAAAGTCAAACTTAGTTGGACTATCAAAAGCCAAAGCGAGAAGCCAAAACTTATTTTTTCTTAATTTAATGAATAAAATATTAGAAATAAATTTAATTATTTGAAAATTTAGTTTACTTAAGGTCAAATTTAGGTAACTGCATGTGTGCATCAAATTCAACAAAAGAACATTCCCAAATATTAAGAATATTTTTTAGAATTATTTAACAAAGTTTATAAGCAACACTTTTAAAGTGAAAATTAGGAAAATATATTATATAAACTAAAAATAGCTCAAAATATTTTGTGATATTCAATGTTTGGTTTTAGGATATTAAATTAACTCTTAAGCAATTAAATTAAAAAATATGTATTTTCATATTAAAAATAGAGCTTATAATATTAAAAATACATAACTTCATGGATGAACATTCAATGTATATGAATTTTGCAATATATGTTCACAAATATGAGAAAAATATATTCTATCTTCAATTTTATTTTAATTTATTTGATTTTTTTCATAATTAATTCTCTTTTTATAAAAAAATTATGAAATGCATCAAATAAATATAAAAATCTAAATAAATTGACAAGTACTCACACATTCATAAATTATACTTTGAAATGATTTGTAATTCATTAAAAAATTTATTGAGCTTAAATATTATTTTTTAAAATTATTCATATTTTTTTAGATTTAAAAAGATTTTAAATTGTAAATTATGAAAATATGCATAGTAATTTAGAAAATCATAGTTAACACTCAATATTAGATAATTGATAATTCAAAATTTTCTCAGAACACTCAAGAATTTTTTTTATATTAGATAAATGAAAAGAGTTGCATTTCAATTATTAAAAATTAGCCTCAAATAAAGCTAGGTAAATTTGATTATGCATAAAAAGGTAACTTCAAATAATTATTAATTTTCTCATGAAAAATTGAAAAATATGCTTAAAAGTATAGATGATAAATTTTGAAATGATTAGAGAATATTTCATTTCATGTTTTAAAAAGTCTAAATTTTATCAAGACTTTAAAGATTAATGTATTTAATAATTAAAAAAAAAAATGAATTTCTAGTTATTAAACATATCAAATGAACTTTGGCAAATCTACATTAATGAATGAAATTGTGTGTAAACATCCTAAATTTTATCTGTTTTTTAGAATTTTAAATTAACACTATTTTTATGTTTTTGGAATAATGAGATCAACATGAAAAGAATACCTAAATGCATGTACATTACTTGCCTTACTATGAGAACTTTCTGCATGCTTAAATTAATCCTCTTTAGCACTTTAATGAGTTTTAGAATTTTTGGAATTCACTTGCTGTGTATGAAAATTAAAATAAAGAGTTAGTTAATTTATAAAATGGATAATAACATTAAAAATACATGCAATTATTTTTGCTGAATTCAAATGTATCTTTAATTAAGGCTTCACTCAATTTTGTTATTTCATTTTCACATTCTAAAATGAAAAAAAAAGGATTAGTATCCCTTTTAGATTAATCTTAGTCATTGATTTCTATTTGAATGGATCCAATGGCTATAGAATCTTCATCGTTCTTTTCACACTACCCTATTAATTAGAGAAATTAGATGCTTTTTATGACCTCATGTGAGATCTAACCATGCTAAATTTTCCTTCTAAAGGGAGGATTTGAGGTAATCTCCTTAGTGGAAAGCTCAAAGAAACTTATTGTTTCAAGGAATAAGGTTTGGTTAACCTAGTCATAACTTAGAATTCCCATAAAGTAAATTTTTTTTTGGCACAACCCTTGATAAGGTTTTATACTTGCATGAGTAATGATGCTCATTGAATTGGACCCCTTGCTTATAGTGTGCTGAGGAGAGAAAAAACCTCTTACAAATTTTCTTAAGGCCTAATTATTTTTTTTGACCAAAACCCAAGTTTGACATGGTATTAATGTTAATTTGTGATGTCAAAGGGCACTTAGGGTTTATTGGAGTTTTTGGAGAACTCGCTTGTTCATAGTCATGGCGTTCATATTGCATATAGTGGCTTGAATGGTGAGTTTTGTTTATTAGCTCTTAATAAAGTTTATTAACCATGGAAGCCAAGGTTATGCTCACTCTCTAGATACAATTTTTGTTGATTATGCAAGATCTGGCTAAGGTTGCACGAAATGTCATCATAAGTAAGACATGTACGTACTTATCTTAGCGGTTTGTTAATTCCCATTAGCTAAATGTACTTAAGTTTATTTAGATTTAATATATTTTAATCATGGTTTAGTTCAAACCATGCCCATGTTGTATTAGTTTAAAGTGCTAATTAACTAATTGATTGAATTGTTTAAGCTTGTTTAGCCATTAAAGAGAGTTTGGTTGAATTAGATCTAAAGTTATCTATTTGGATCAAGTTCTAATTTGACCAACATTTGTAAATCTATTTTTTTAAATAGCTTGAATCTTGATGAGTTAGGTGGGCTTCACCTTCAATGATTTTGATTAGTGTTAAGATTAAAGATAAGCTGGTTAAATCAAATCTCTATGGATTCAATTAGGCCAAGTTGATTAAAATTGTATAAATGTTGAGTTAATTGAATTTCTAAGGATGTAACTAGACATCTTGTAGAGAGCCTCACATCCACTAGGATTGGTCAGTTAAGAGATTAAAATTGGAGTGATTTAATTTAATATTTATCAGTTTATTTAAATCAACTTTTATTTTAGTGTGCCAATTGACCAACTCATAAGGCCAATTGAGACCAAAGGACTAGACAAGCCCATAGACACTATGTGGGAGCTCTAGGGTCAATTGATTAGTTTAATTAGGGTTTCTAAGTCTAAGTGGGGTTGAATCACTTAAACAAACAAAGGTTTAAATTTTATTTGTCAAAGAGTTTACAAAGTTAAAATTAAGTTATTCTAAAGCTTAAATCATGTATGAAATACTTAGTTACATCTATAGACAGTTTAATTTGAACTTTTAGATCCTATTTGGTCAATTTATTTCGATGAGCTTGAAAGGCCAAAAGCTTAAATGTTATGGGTCCACCTTAGTAACTATGGTATGATTGGGCTAAGTGGATAAGATTAATGCTGACATATGCTTAATTAAAGTTTGATTATATGATTTGAGGTTATTAGTCTTATCAATTTTATCAAATGAGGTCAATTTAGGGGTCAAATTTATAAAATTGGATCAATTGGTTAGAATTGACAAAATCAAAGGATAATTGTACTCAAATCAACTTTGAGTAGTTCAAATGATTCAGTTGGAAGCGCTGATTTAAAGTAAATTTATAAAATTAGTTAATTTGGGGTAAAGTTTTCCATTTGGTCTATACTGGGTTAAATGGACTAATTATCCAAATTAAGCCTTATCAATGGCTAATTAAGCCTAAAAATCTAGGTTGATTAATTGAAAGGTTTTCTAAAGGTAAGTTAGGCTCAATTGAATTAAATTGATTAAATTAATTTTAATGATTGGTAAGAAATGATGATGTGAACCCATTGGCTAATTAAAGAGTTAATTATGAATAATTATAGTATGGTTAATCTGCTTGAATTTGCTAAGATTCTGAACAAGCTATAGTATGGTTATGTTTGATTCAATAAATTTGGATTGGTTCATGTTTGTATGGTTCGTTCAACAAATCTAATCAAACTATTGCAAAAAATTATTTGGCTCTATTAGGTTAATAATAAACAATCATGATCAATTTACATGATGGTCAAAGTTCAATTATCCAATTCCATTATCTAATTTTAATTGACCTAATTGGGTTCAAATTTGGCTAAGCTAGGATTAAAAGAGGTCTAGCCTACTTAATAGGTCAATCTGCCAAATCAATGCATGATTAGTGATATGAATCATTTTAAAAGGCTTGGTCAAGTGGTTGAATCATTTGACTTAAAATCATCAAATGAGACCAGTGTTAAGGAGCATTAAGGCTAGGTTGACCATAAGTTAAACAAAGGCTCATTGGTGTTAAATTTTTATGAACACATATTGAATTAAAATTAAAGAGATAGAGCGGAGAACCAGACCATCAGCTAAGTCTATTGGGTCCAATCAAGGTTAATCAAGAAAAGTGGCCTATTCTAGGGTTAATTAGAGTCAAACTTATTAAAAAAGGACATGATTGAATTTTATTTAATGAAACATTTCTCATATGATTATAAGTATAGTCCATAAAGATCCTATAGTCATGACAACATCCTAAATTAGTTTAATCTCGAGGTTATAATAGAGTTTCTAACTAGAAAAAGTTAAGAAGCGCCTCGTGAATGAAATCGAATATAGAAATTAATATTAAATTGATAAGAATAAGCAATAGCTTGAAGCATCTCTAGAAGTAGCCAAGATACCAAGCAAAAAGATATTAATTCAAATAATTAAGCTTATAAATGACAAGCTTAACATCAGCTCAAAAGCCAATTTTGATCCATCAATCCCAAACATGATGCATATCTGATGCTGACATTTACGATGTTAGCATACATTTCTTAGCCCCAATTTTGAAAGTCATTCCAAACATGTCCAAATTTTAAGCTGATTCGAAATCAAGTTGAAATACTTCATGCCGAGCAATGAATTGGATTCCTCGCTCAAAAACTTTGAGATTATGTTTGGCGGGGCCAAAGCCGCACTTTTAACTTCGACTTAAATTACATAAAAAAAAAAAAATTTAAAATTTAGTATGTAAATTAATATTTTTGATTTATTTCACTGAATAAAACTAATATACAATCACATCTTATATATTATCCAATTTCAAATGATTTCAAACCATTTCGGATTAAAATTAGAGTGAAAATGATATCATTTCACATGCTAATAAATTTGAATCCATTTGATTATTACTTAATGAAAATTTCAATTCCGAGTGGTATTTTCACACGCAATTCTTCAGTTTGCCAGCCTGCAAAATGCCTATTTAAACGCGTCTGACTTGATGCGATTTGGTGGAAACCAAAGCCGGCAGCTTCTCCTGCTTCCATGAAATAAAATCTTATCCCTTCACCTCTTAACTCTCCATTTTCTTCTTTTACTTTCCCAAAATCATTTAATTCTCAACCGCCGTAAAAGAGTCAACTTCCCCAACATAAATTCTTCTTTCCAGGAATAAGTAATATGCTAAATAAATATTTCAGTCAGAAATGCAAAGTAGTTCCTTTTTAATATGCTAGATAGAAACTAGCATTTTATGAAATATTCTCTTTTATTTTTGGAAAATAAATTATTTTAAACTCTACTTATTTCCGGCTTGCATAACAGGAAAATATTTCCATACAGAGTACGCACGCAGCTTCGTGGGTTATTGGTAGGTTATTAGGTTATTAATTCAAATAACATGTAACCCCAATGAACTTCGCGGGTTCTATTTTGGTGTTATTCATAGGTAATTATGAGGTTATTGCGGGGTTATTGGATTACGCATGCAAAGCTGCGTGCATATTCCGTATGAAAATATTTCCATGCATAACATGCATATTAGATGTTCCGTAATTAAACCCTAAAAATCTAAAAATTAACCAATTTGATATCAGGATATGACTAATCTTACTGCATCTATTTAAATCTCAAGTATCATAGATCATCATTCAAAGCAGCTAAGTTATCTCAAAATCAAACTCTTACTTATGCGAGAGATTACTTTGGTCATTTTTCCCTCCTAAAATATCAGTTTTGCACCTCCTAAAATATCACTTTGCTCTTTATTTCGGTAGCCTCTCCCACATCAGTTTATTGCTCTAGTCTATCTAGAAGCACATTCACCTCTAAAATTATTATATAATATAACTAAATGACCAGACATGCAAAAATACAATACAACTAATGTATTTATATAGCAATTTAATTATATATATACATATATCATCTAATACTTTAATTATATTAGGAGTTATGATATAACAATACAAATATATAATATTTTGCTTAAAAAAATAATTAAAAAGCACGAATTTGATTGATGCGACACGTGGCAGGGTTAAAAATTCGCATTTATTAATCCGCGCATTAGTGAGATTCGTGCCCCTGCGTGCCGTTGTGGTCACTCACATGCCCAACAAAAAGATGTTAACGTAAACCCTAATCAAATGCATTATATAATTGCATCCATTTTGACCAAGCAATCCATCATTTAATGCCTCGATTAATTCATGAATTTTTATATCATTCCACCAATGCAGCACTCAATTCCTTCCCTCCAACATTTAATTAAAACTTTTAATTTATAGCAATATATCAAATTTTAGAATAAGGGCCCGTTTGGATAGTTTATAAGTGCGCGTCTAACCGTTTGGTTTGCGCGTTTTTGAAAACGCTGTCTGCCGCGTTTGAGTTTTTTACACTAAACGCAGGCTGCGGGCCGACCCCCGCTGACCACATTTCAGGATAAGCTGCTTATCCTGAAACGCACAAGCTGCCCCAAACAGACCCTAAAACTAATAATTTATATTCAATACAAATTCATTAGAACAATGTTTTATATAGGCATTAGATTATAAAATTTGTCATTTAAGATGGCACAGTTTAAAATTACAAAGAAAATAGAGAAAGCAACAAGATTACTGTAACCATTTCATTGCTGCATAAAAGAACATATTTAATAATCTTATAAAATTATATTCATAATAAGGATTTAAACAGTTACAATAAAACTGTGGAGTTTTTTTTTTTTTTTTTGGCTTGCTATGCATGAAAATTAAACCACATCAACAATATTTACCTTATCTTCCTTTGCATATATACCTCAGTCCTCATGCATGAGGATGATTAATGTGCGGTAGTTGTATGCATATATTGAAGAATTATCAATGGTGGAGGGGGTTGGGGCCGCTAGGAACAAATCTTTTCTCCACGCCGTAACGGGGATCGATCTCGTTGCCAGAGTCGTCGCGGGCGAGGGTTGGGTTGGGCTCGTGAGCGGCGGCGACTAAAGGAGTCGTGCTATGTCCATGATAGCTGCTCGGATGAGAATGATGGTGATGATGATGGTGGCTTGAATCTTTTGAGTGGAGGAGTTTTCGATGGATGGATGCATGAGCAACGGAGCTCGGCTGTCGAACATGGCATGTTCCTGGGATTGGGAGGACGAGTAGGAGGATGAGGAGGAGGAAGAGAGTGGTGATGTGAGGTCTCATGATCAATGCCATGAAGATGAGAATTTGAGGAGACATTGAAAGGGTAGAGTCATGGAAGCCAGAAATAATTGAGGAAGAAGAGAGAGAGAGAGGGATGGCAGTTGTTCAATTTGCTATTTTTAGAGCTGGCTTAAGGCATTAAGGCGAAGGTGTGGGGGCAGGAGGGAGAACTCTATCTAATTTAACTGCACGCATTTCTAAGTATGACCATTGAACATTTATGCATTTATAAAAAAAATAATTTTTAAGACCATTGAATAATCTGCTGATAAGTTAGGAGCGGTGACTATGATAAATTTTTAGTTATTTTGAAAAAAGTTAGACCGTTGCCAGAAAACTGCTACTGCATCTAGATAGGTGCGGTGTGAAAACGTTGTTTTCAACGTTTTAAAAACACATAAGCTGCCAAAACACAGTTTAACCAAACAAACTAGGTGCGTTTTGAAAACGCCACTGCACCAAATAAGCTGCCTAAATTTTGGTTAGTTTGCCACTCTATTCCTAATTTATGCAAAAATATCAATTTAAGATAAGATTCGAGTTATTGTTCTTGATAGGATAGCTCAGTCAATTACACGTCAACATTATAAAACATTTTATCATTTTTAGTTTGGTGATTTGTGTAGCTAATTTACTTTTATGAACTAATGATGTTGAAGTGAACTAAATTTGTGCCTAGCTTGTAGGAACTACTCATCTTGTTCAGTGACGCATACGTCNCTACATATGAGAGACAAACGAATAAACTATTCTATTTCACACTTTCATTATGGTGTATATCTTACTTGTAAGCACTTGGGTCAAAGAAAACAATCAGTCCAATTATTCCTCAATGTAATTTATGTTCTTCAAAATCATTTCTTGGGCTCATAGATTTAATGATCTCATGTATTTTGATAATGAAATAAATATTAATTAAATAATATTTTAAAATTTAGAGGTTAGGGCAATGAACCCACCCCTTAAACATAAGAATAACTAAAAACACTAAATACTGATGACAAGAGTAGTGTTGTGAAAAAGCGACTGCAATAAAGGAAAAAATTGGATCGAGAAAAATCACAAAACAGAAACCACAACGGAAGCACATATTTACATGGTTCGGTAAATTGCCTACGTCCACGGAGCTGTAGAGGATTTTATTACTCGAGGAATTACACATGTTGATCACCTCGACGATTACAAGAAAACATTCTTTCTCTCTCCTCTCCTCCTCTGCTCTCTCTCTACCCGAGAGCTTCAAATCGAAGCATGCCAGAAGAAGAACCCGGAAAGCTACCAATGCCGAAGAGAGATTACAAGAGGAGCTAGCTTGCATATTTATTAATTCCATCATGTCATTTGACTCATTAAGAAATTAATCAAATAATTAATCAAACCCATTAATTATTTCCTTTTCTCTTCTACAACAAATCATAGAAAAAATTAAGAACAATTAATTTAGCAATTAACTTCAAGTATCAAATCCAATTTGCTGCCAAACATGAGAAAATGCCAATTTGAGCTGTGGACTGGTTTCCATATTCGCGACAAGTAGTTCAAAAAAATATTTAAGAGAGTTTAATTAATTTTTATTGATGACAAAAAAAAATTTAGTTCAATTTTAGTTTATCATGAATTCATAGGGAACTTAAATACATGTAGAAAATAAAGTAGCAAAAGATAATCACAACACAAGTACATGAAATAAAATAGAAGAAACAAAGAGCACAGGATTCAAATATATCAATTTTTTGTTTGGCTGGATTTAGGTTAGATCACACCTAAATCCTTCTCACATCATACTACCTATAAGCCATTAATGTTCAGGTGGCTTCCAGAAATTACTTACATAGCACTCCAAACATTTTTATTTACAAAACTAGCACTTTCCTTCAATCTACTTTCAATTTCTCGCTCACTTCTTATCTATTCATCTATTTTAATCTTGAACTTCAACCTTTTTACATATATGCCAACTTAACTATACCTGAAAATATGTATTTTACTTATAATATGTTAAAATAGTGTTAATTTTTATATTTTATAAGAGTTTTGGGTGGTCCAAATGTAATAAAGCAAAGTTAAGGAGTTAGATATGCAAACACATGAGAATTCAATGCTTAGTATGCAAATGCCCCTTGATTTCTTTAAGGATTCGTAAACGAAGATGAAATTTGATGCAGAGGTGTATATGATTTAGGCGTTCTATATATATATATATATATATATATATTCATAAGAGTTTAGGGTGGTCCAATTGTAATAAAGCAAAGTTAAGGAGTTAGATACGTAAACACATGAGAATTCAATGCTTAGTATGTAAATGCCGCTTGATTTCTTTAAGAATTCGTTAACATAATCGTATTTTTGATGTGATATAAAATAGTTGGGTGTTAATTATATATTTACTTTCCAAGATGTCATTGTAAACCGTTCCATACATCAAATACCTATTGTTCCAGAGGATAAAGAGAAAACAACATTTACTAGTCTTTATTGAACTTTGCTTTTCGACGAATGCTCTTTGAATTATGTAATGCACATGCAACATTTATGATGTCAATTTTCACCGATTTAATTGAAGAAAGGGATCAAATTCTTTATGGACAAATTTTCTGTGTTTGGAACTTCATTTGAAACATGTCTAAATCATTTAGAGAAAATTCTAGAACGATGTGTAAAGTTGAATCTAGTGTTAAACTGGGAGAAATGTCAATTCATGGTTGTAGGAGGAATGTACTTGAACATAAAATTTCAGAAAATGACATGGAAGTAGATCCTGCAAAAATACTGGTTATATCCATCCTACCTCCACCTACTACTGTAAGGGGAGTTGAGAGCTTTTTAGGACATGCTGGTTTTTACAAACGATATATTAAAGATTTTTAAAAAATTAAAAAGCCTTTATGCCAACTTCTTGAAAAAGATACAAAATTTGATTTTAAATAACAATGTTTTAAAGCTTTTGAAATATTGAATGAAAAATTGATCACTGCTCCTATAATTGTTTCACCTGATTGGGAAAAACCTTTTGAACTAATGTGTGATGCAAGTAATTATGCAAGTGGAGCTGTTTTAGGGCAAAAGTATGACAAAATTTTTAAAGTGATATACTATGCTAGTAAGACTCTTGATGATGCTCAAATTAACTACACTACTAAAAGAGAGTTATTAACAATTGTATATGTTTTTGATAAGTTTAGGTCATATCAAATTAAAGCTAAATATGTTATGCATATGGACCACTCGGGTATTAAATATCTAATGCTAATGAAAGATGCGAATTCAAGATTAATTAGATAGGTACTTCTGATGCAAGAGTTTGATTTTTGTGGTAGTCGATAGGAAATAGACAGATAATCAAATTACTGATCATCTATCTAGGCTGGAACAAGAAGAAACACTTGATGAACAACTTTATATTGTTAAAGGATGGGAAATACTGTGGTATACTGATATTGTGAATTATATTATCAGTAGTATTTTACCATGTGGACTAACAAAACAACAAGAAAAAAAAATTCATTCACGATGCAAAATCTCACTTTTGGGATGACCCATAATTATACAAACAANCATCCCAAAAGTGAAATTTTGCATCGTGAATGAATTTCTTTTCTTGTTGTTTTTTTAGTCTACACGGTAAAATATCACTAATAATATAATTCACAATATTAATATACCACAGTATTTCCATTCTTTAACAGCATAAAGTTGTTCATCAGGAAAAGTTTCACTAATTTCTTTTTCCAAATGAATTATTTGTTCCTGTTTCAGCCTAGATAGATGATCAACAATTTGATTATCAGTCTCTCTTCTATCGATTACCACAAAATCTAACTCTTGCATTAGAAGTACCCATCTAATTAATGTTGAATTTGTATCCTTCTTTTGCATTAGATATTTAATACTCGAGTTGTCTGTATACACAACATATTTAGCTCCTATTATATATGACATAAACTTATCAAAAGCATATACAATTGCTAATAACTCTTTTTCAGTAGTGATGCAGTTAATTTGAGCATCATTAAGAGTCTTACGAGCATAGTATATAACTTTAAAAATTTTGTCATATCCTTACCCTAAAACAACTTCACTTGCATAATCACTTGCATCACACATTAGTTCAAAAGGTTTTTCCCAATCAGGTGAAACAATTATAGGAGCAGTGATTAATTTTTCATTCAATGTTTCAAAAACTTTAAGGCACTCTTGATTAAAATCAAATTTTGTATCTTTTTCAAGAAGTTGGCATAAAGACTTTGTAATTTTTGAAAAATCTTTATCATATCGTCCATAAACACCAGCATGTCTTAAAAAGCTCCTAACTCATCTTACAGTAGTAGGTGGAGGTAGGTCAGATATAACCTGTAATTTTGCAGGATCTACTTCAATATTATTTTCTGAAATTTTATGCCCAAGTACAATTCTTCCTGCTACCTTGAATTGAGATTTCTCTCAGTTTAACACTAGATTCATCTTTTCACATCGTTCTAGAACTTTCTCTAAATGATTTAAACATCTTTCAAATGAAGTTACAAACACAGAAAAATCATCTATAAAGAATTCAATCCCTTTTTTCAATTAAATCACTGAAAATTGACATCATACATCTTTCAAATGCTACAGGTGCATTACATAATACAAAGGGCGTTCGCCAAAAAGCAAAAGTTCTATAAGGACTAGTAGATATTGTTTTCTCTTGATCCTCTGGAGCAATAGGTATTTAAGGTATGGAACGATTTAGATTGACATCTTGGAAAGTAAATATATAATTAACACCCAACTATTTATATCACATAGAAAATATGATTATGTTAACTTTTGAATAGTAAAACACATTTTTTCATGCATAACTAAGTATCTCATGAGCTGAGCTCGAATAGCTCACAAGCCAAGCTAAAGCAAAACCAGACTCAAATCATCAGCTCATGATCTAAATTATATTTTGTCATCTTATTGTATCACTCGCTTGAGTTAATATTATTTTCTCTCTCAAAACAAATAAATCAGCTCAGTAGCTACTTTGAAGTAGTAGAATTAAGTTTGAGCTTTAACTTGAACTCTATTAATTAATTAAATTCAAGCTCAAACTTAAGTTGAGGATGGCATATACTTACATATGTATGTATAGATACATGTATATGTACATAAGTATGTATGTGTGTATATATATATATATATATATATATATNTTTTAATCTATATGTTGAAATTTTTTATGCATGGAGATTAGATTTAGGAGACCATTATACCTTCATTTGAAAATGTATATATATTGATTGCAGTAGATTATGTGTCAAAATGGATTGAAACAATCATTTTACCTCGATGTATGAGAGTGTTTCAAAATCTTTAATCAAAAATATTTTTACAAGATACAAAGTGCCGAGAATAATCATTATCAATGGAGGATTTCATTTTAAGAATGAAAGAATTACTAAGTTGGTGGAAAAATATAATATTATGCGTAGGATGTAACTGTTTATCATCCCCAGACTAGTGGTTTATCAGAAGTATCTAATCGTGAAATCAAAAAAATTTTGAAAAAAACTGTGAATTCTAATAAAATTGATTGGTCTACTAGATTAAATGATATTTTAAAATTTAGAGATTAGGGCAATGAACCCTTCCCTTAAACATAAGCATAAGTAAAAACACTAAATACTGATGACAAGAGTAGTGTTGTGAAAAAGTGACGACAATAAAAGAAAAAAATGGATCGAGAAAAATCACAAAACAGAAACCACATCGGAAGCACACAAATTTACATGGTCCGGTAAACTTCCTATGTCCACGGAGCTGCAGAGAATTTTATTACTCGAAGAATTACACATGTCGATCACCTCGACGATTACAAGAAAACACTCTCTCTCCTCTCCTCCTCTACTCTCTCTCTCTACCCTAGAGCTTCAAATCGAAGCATGCCAGAAGAAGAACCTGGAAAGTTACAAATGCCGAAGAGAGGTAACATGAGGAGCTAGCGTGAATATTTATTAATTCCATAATGTCATTAGACCCATTAAGGAATTAATCAAATAATTAATGAAACCCATTAATTATTTCCTTTTCTCTTATGCAGCAAATCATAGAAATAATTAAGAACAATTAATTTAGCAATTCACTTCGAGTATCAAATCTAATTTGCTGCCAAACATGAGAAAATGCCAATTTGAGCTGTGGACTGGTTTCCATATTAGCAACAAGTAGTTCACAAAAATATTTAAGAGAGTTTAATTGACATTTATTGATGACAAAAAAAAATTTAGTTCAATTTTAGTTTATCATGAATTCATAGGGAACTTAAATACATGTAGAAAATAAAGTAGCAAAAGATAATCACAACACAAGTACATGAAATAAAATAGAAGAAACAAAGAGCACATGATTTAATTATATCAATTTTTTGTTTGGCTGGATTTAGGTTAGATCACACCTAAATCCTTCTCTCACATCATACTACCTATAAGCCATTAATGTCTAGGTGGCTTCTAGTAATTACATACATAGCACTCCAAACATTTTTATTTACAAAACTAGCACTTTCTTTCAATCTACTTTCAATTTCTCGCTCATATATAAAAAATCATGATAAAATCGCAAGCCATATTTTTCAATTTTATCAAAATTCTGATGATTTGATCGTAGCATGCGTAAATGCATAGCTTCAGTAGTTCAAAAAATCACTTGAGTGCTCGCTTTTGTAAAAAAGAAGGTTTTTGTAAAGTTTACTTGCATGCCACTCAATTCTTATGTATTCATATATTTTAGGTCTGAACTTTAATTTTTACATATATGCCGGCTTAACTATATATGAAAATATGTATTTTACTTTTTATAAGTTAAAATAGTGTTAATTTTATATTTTATAAGAGTTTTGGGTGGTCCAACTGTAATAAAGCAAAGTTAAGGAGTTAGATATGAAAACACATGAGAATTCAATGCTATGTATGTAAATGTCCATTGATTTGTTTAAGAATTCGTAAACGAAGATGAAATTTGATGCAGTGGTGTATATGACTTAGGCGTTATATATATATATATATATATATATATTCANATCAATTTTATCAAAATTCTGATGATTTGATCGTAGCATGCGTAAATGCACAGCTTCAGTAGTTCAAAAAATCACTTGAGTGCTCGTTTTTGTAAAAAATAAGGTTTTTGTAATATTTACTTGCATACCACCCACTTCTTATGTATTCATATATTTTAGGTTTGAACTTTAATTTTTACATATATGCCGACTTAACTATATATGAAAATATGTATTTTACTTTTTATAAGTTAAAATAGTTTTAATTTTATATTTTATAAGAGTTTTGGGTGGTCCAAATGTAATAAAGCAAAGTAAAGGAGTTAGATATGTAAACACATGAGAGTTCAATGCTATGTATGTAAATGCCAATTGATTTGTGTAAGAATTCGTAAACGAAGATGAAATTTGATGCAGTGGTGTATATGATTTAGGCGTTATATATATATATATCTATATATATATTCATAAGAGTTTAGGGTGGTCCAATTGTAATAAAGCAAAGTTAAGGAGTTAGATATGTAAACACATGAGAATTGCAAAGTTAAGGAGTTGGATATGTAAACACATGAGAATTCAACACACACACACACACACACACACACACACACACACACACACACACACACACACACACACATATATANATTTGCATTGTTTGTATAATTATGGGTCATCCCAAAAGTGAGATTTTGCATCGTGAATGAATTTTTTTTCTTGTTATTTTGTTAGTCCACATGTTAAAATACCACTGATAATATAATTCACAATACCAGTATACCACAGTATTTCCCATCCTTTAACAATATAAAGTTGTTCATCAGGAAAAAGTTTCATTAATTTCTTTTTCCAAATCAAGTGTTTCTTCTTGTTCCAGCCTAGATAGATGATCAGTAATTTGATTATCAGTCTATTTCCTATCGACTACCACAAAATCAAACTCTTGCATCAGAAGTACCTATCTAATTAATCTTGAATTCGCATCTTTCATTAGCATTAGATATTTAATACCCGAGTGGTCCATATGCACAACATATTTAGCTTTAATTTCATATGACCTAAACTTATCAAAAACATATACAATTGTTAATAACTCTCTTTTAACAGTATAGTTAATTTGAGCATCATCAAGAGTCTTACTAGCATAGTATATAACTTTAAAAATTTTGTCATACTTTTGCCCTAAAACAGTTCCACTTGCATAATTACTTGCATCACACATTAGTTCAAAATGTTTTTCCCAATCAGGTGAAACAATTATAGGAGCAGTGATCAATTTTTCATTCAATATTTCAAAAGCTTTAAAACACTGTAATTTAAAATCAAATTTTGTATCTTTTTCAAGAAGTTGGCATAAACGCTTTTTAATTTTTTAAAAATCTTTAATATATTGTTTGTAAAAATCAGCATGTCCTAAAAAGCTCCTAACTCCCCTTACAGTAGTGGATGGAGGTAGGTTAGATATAACCAGTATTTTTGCAGGATCTACTTCCATGTCATTTTCTGAAATTATATGCTCAAGTACAATTCCTCCTACAACCATGAATTGACATTTCTCTCAGTTTAACACTAGATTCATCTTTACACATCGTTCTAGAATTTTCTCTAAATGATTTAGACATATTTCAAATGAAGTTCTAAACACAGAAAAATCATTCATAAAGAATTTGATCCTTTTTTTCAACTAAATTGGTGAAAATTGACATCATAAGTGTTGCAGGTGCATTACATAATTCAAAGGGCATTCGCCGAAAAGCAAAGTTCAATAAAGACTAGTAATGTTTTTTTCTCTTGATGCTCTGAAACAATAGGTATTTGATGTATAGAACGGTTTACAATGACATCTTGGAAGGTAAATATATAATTAACACCCAACTATTTTATATCACATCAAAAATATGATTATGCAAGGGGCATTTACATACTAAGCATTGAATTCTCATGGGTTTACATATCTAACTCCTTAACTTTGCTTTATTACAATTGGACCACACTAAACTCTTATGAATATATATATAACGCCTAAATCATATACACCTCTGCATCAAATTTCATCTTCGTTTACGAATCCTTAAAGAAATCAAGGGGCATTTGCATACTAAGCATTGAATTCTCATGTGTTTGCATATCTAACTCCTTAACTTTGCTTTATTACATTTGGACCACCCAAAACTCTTATAAAATATAAAAATTAACACTATTTTAACATATTATAAGTAAAATACATATTTTCAGGTATAGTTAAGTTGGCATATATGTAAAAAGGTTGAAGTTCAAGATTAAAATAGATGAATAGATAAGAAGTGAGCGANACATACTAAGCATTGAATTCTCATGTGTTTGCACATCTAACTCCTTAACTTTGCTTTATTTCATTTGGACCACCCAAAACTCTTATAAAATATAAAAATTAACACTATTTTAACTTATAAAAAGTAAAATACATATTTTCATATATAGTTAAGTCGGTATATATGTAAAAAGGTTGAAGTTCAAGATTAAAATACATGAATAGATAAGAAGTGAGCGAGAAATTGAAAGTAGATTGAAAGAAAGTGCTAGTTTTGTAAATAAAAAATGTTTGCTCCTCATGTTATCTCTCTTCGGTATTGGTAACTTTCCAGGTTCTTCTTCTGGCGTGCTTCGATTTGAAGCTCTAGGGTAGAGAGAGAGAGCAGAGGAGGAGAGGAGAGAGAAAGAGTGTTTTCTTGTAATCGTCGAAGGTGATCAACATGTGTAATTCCTCGAGTAATAAAATCCTCTGCAACTCCGTGGACGTAGGCAGTTTACCGGACCATGTAAATCTGTGAGCTTCTGCTGTGGTTTCTGTTTTGTGATTTTTCTTAATCCATTTTTTTCCTTTATTGTCGTTGCTTTTTCACAACACTACTCTTGTCATCGGTATTTAGTGTTTTTACTTATGCTGATGTTTAAGGGGCGGGTTCATTGCCCTAACCTCTAAATTTTATAATATTATTTAATTAATGTTTATTTCATAATCAAAATACATGAGATCTTTAAATCTATGAGCCCAAGAAATGATTTTGATGAACATAAATTACATTGAGGAATAATTGGACTGTTTGTTTTCTTTGACCCAAGTGCTTACAAGTAAGCTGTTTGTCTGTCATATGTAAAAGTCACATATCCTAAGACATCCTGAATCTTATGAACCACTAAGTTAATGAGGCATACTAACATAAATTAATGTGGAGAACTATAACCTTTTAATTTCTTAGAAATGTATAAAATAAAACTATCATGCCTCCACAAAATTTTATGGGTTTCTACAAAGCTTTATTTAGTATCTTTAAATATTTGCATAGCTCCATAAAAATTCGAAGATATGAGGGGCTAGAAAAAGAATTTATGCGACCTTTGTGGTGCCTCTGTGAAGTATTGTGAACCTCGCTAAGAATTCTTGGGCTTTTGCATCTTCGGGTGTCTCCATAAATGCCAATTTCAGAGAAAATTTAATGATGATCGCTTGCTTGAGCTAATCGACTAAACTCATAGAGGTATCATTTGAGCCAAATATGGCCATCACACATTATTTGTACTAAATTATTCAATTTGAATTGACAATTGTTCAAAAATCAAATGCAATATCTACTATTTTTTTTATCTATGTCCCTCTCCATGTTGACATATCCAATAAAAAATCCTTTTGACACTAAGAGATTCTTGAGATCTCTTCATTTTGTTGAAGCATTTATTAAAATTATTAAATTTTAATTAATACACATTAAATATATATTATTAATATATATTTGTTGTATTAAATATGTATTAAATAAATGTTTAATAAGTATTTAAATTATACTTGTAAATAATTATCACAATGTTGAATGTGTCAACTTGACCAAAAAAAAAGCAATGGAAGATTTACATGCATAAAGCTCAATTCCTATTTATGTACATATCTAACATCAAAAGTTCAATTTTTACATACACACCATCATATGCATGCATGAAAAGATGCATTTTACTCTTTAAAAGTAAGAAAATGGTGATATTTTCTTATGTGACATGAAAGATTTGAATGTTGTGCATGTATAAAGTACAATTTAGGGGTGGTTGGATATGTAAATTCATAAGAATTGAGTGGTATGTTTGTAAATGTCCCAAAAACAATTAATTATATTAGAAATTCACAGTTGTGGTCTTTATCTTATAAGGGAGATAAGGCAGAAAACGGTGGCGTATGCGTCACTGAACAAGATGAGTAGTTCCTACAAGCTAGGCACAAATTTAGTTCACTTCAACATCATGAGTTAATAAAAGTAAATTAGCTACACAAATCACCAAACTAAAAATGATGAAATGTTTTATATTGTTGACGTGTAATTGACTGAGCTATCCTACCAAGAACAAGAACTCGAATCTCATCTTAAATTGGTATTTTTGCATAAATTAGAAATAGAGCGGCAAACTAACCAAATCTTAGGCAGCTTATTTGGTGCGGTGGCTTTTTTAGGCAGCTTATTTGGTGTGGAAACGTTTTGAAAATGCACCTAGTCTGTTTGATTAAAGTGTGTTTTGACAGTTTATGTGTTTTCAAAATGCTGAAAACAACGTTTTCACACCGCACATATCTAGGTACAATAGCAGCTTTCTGACAGCGGTCTTACTTTTCCAAAAAAACTATAAATTTATAATAATTACCGCTTCTAACTTATCAGCTGATTATTCAATAGTCTGAAAAAAAAAAATTTATATAAATGCATAAATGTTGCAATGGGCATACTTAGAAATGCGTGCAGTTAAATTAGATAGAGTTCTCCCGCCTGCCCCCACACCTTTGCCTTTTAATGCCTTAAGCCAGCTCTAAAAATAGCAAATTGAACAACTGCCATCCCTCTCTCTTTCTCTCTCTCTCTTCTTCCTCAATTATTTCTGGCTTCCATGACTCTACTCTTTCAATGTCTCCTCAAATTCTCATCTTCATGGCATTGATCATGAGACCTCACATCACCACTCTCTTCCTCCTCCTCGTCCTCCTACTCGTCCTCCCAATCCCAGGAACATGCCACGTTCGACAACCGAGCTCCGTTTCTCATGCATCCATCCATCGAAAACTCCTCCACTCAAAAGATTCAAGCCACCATCATCATCGCCATCACTCTCATCCGAGCAGCTATCATGGACATAGCACGACCCCTTTAGTCGCCGCCGCTTATGAGGCCAACCCAACCCTCACCCACGACGACACTGGCAATGAGATCGATCCTCGTTACGGCGTGGAGAAAAGATTTGTTCCCAGCGGCCCCAACCCCCTCCACCATTGATAATTCTTCAATATATGCATACAACTACCGCTCATTAATCGTCCTCATGCATGAGGACTGAGGTATATATGCAAAGGAAGATAAGGTAAATATTGTTGATGTGGTTTAATTTTCATGCATAGCAAGCCAAAAAAAAAAAAAAAAACCTCCACAGTTTTATTGTAACTGTTTAAATCCTTATTATGAATATAATTTTATAAGATTATTAAATATGTTCTTTTATGCAGCAATGAAATGGTTACAGTCATCTTGTTGCTTTCTCTATTTTCTTTGTAATTTTAAACTGTGCCATCCTAAATGTCTAATGAATTTGTATTATTAGTTTTAGAGTGTTTTTGGCAGCTTGTTCGTTTCATGATAAGCAGTTTATCCTGAAACGCGACCCGCGAGGCGACCGCTGGGGTCGACCAGCAGCCTGTGTTTAGTGTAAAAAACTAAAACGCAGCAGACAGCATTTTCAAAAATACGCAAACCAAACGATTAGACGTGCACTTATAAGCTACCCAAACGGGCCCTTATTCTGAAATTTGATATATTGCTATAAATTTAAAGTTTTAATTAAATGATGGAGGGAAGGAATTGAGTGCTGCATTGGTGGAATGATATAAAAATTCATGAATTAATCGAGGCATTAAATGATGGATTGCTTGGTCAAAATGGATGCAATTATATAATGCATTTGATTAGGGTTTACGTTAACATATTTATTCTTTTTGTTGGGCACATGAGTGACCACAACGGCACGCAGGGGCACGAATCTCACTAATGCGCGGATTAATAAATGCGAATTTTCATTGGTTTACGTTAACCATGCCACGTGTCGCATCAACCAAATTCGTGCTTTTTAATTATTTTTTTAAGCAAAATATTATATATTTGTATTGTTTTATCATAACTCCTAATATAATTAAAGTATTAGATGATATATATATATATATAATTAAATTGNGTGTCAGTGAGTAGGTAATATTTCAAAAAGAAATGAAATGCTTCTAAATTTGAGTGAAAGAGTTTATTGAGACGTTGGGAAGTGCTTTGCTATACCACTATCACCGTAGTTGTCTCTTTCGTGAAAGAGTTTTATGTTAATCATCATGGAATCAACCAAGGAATTTTTCTGTGTGCGAGGCAGGTGTGTACAATTCACTCCTTCAAGAATAAACGATATTTTTATGAGTGAAAGTGTCCTATTTGCCACTATGCAAATTTTAACGCTACAAGATAAAATATGAACGAACTCTATCAATTTCTTACTGATGAAGATGCAAATTAGGAGATTAGAGATAATGGAAATGTAAGTTTTTCTTCATCATTATTGCTTCCTGCATTTGAGGCGTGACATTTCTTTATTGTATCAAAATTACTCCCTATATGAAAATTAATAAAGTGACGAATTAGAGTGCTATTTTGAATTAATGTATCCAAAATAGAGAACCTATTGATGTTAGTGCAATAATTGTGAAATCGGTTTTGAGTTTGATCGTCAATGGATCTAATACTGGACTGTGACATCCATCTACTATTTTTCTACTATACAGTCAATCACAAGTGCCTTATGAATGTTGGGAAAAAGTGCTTCTTCCTTGGAAGCCTATGGACCTAGAAGTTTATTGCAACTGCATAGGAACGAGAGATGAGAATGATATGAATATACTGATGGATAAATCATCCCATAATTCATCATCTATTCAATCTTACTTTCATTCGAATGCACTTCAGAAGAGGAACAAGAAGATAGGGAAAGAAGTACAAAACCTTATTCATGCAATTGAGAATTTTTCTAAAATGCTGGATCATTTGGTTTGGAGGATGAAAGGACATTTTGAACATACTGGACACATTGAAGATGGTTTGGTGCGTATGTTTAAGAAACATGCTTGGATTGAGGAAGATTCTACAAATGAATTTTCTTATCGACCTTTCTAAAAATTATACGTGCACTAACAATCCATGGGAGATATCTGAGAGGACAAGAGCGAAGAAGATGTTTGAACTTAATTTATGCACGAAATGCATACTTAGTATTGCTTAACTATGTTATGGTATTATGTTGGCTTGCGTTTAATTTCATTGTTGGACTTTATTTGTGTTTGTTGTTAAGTATTCTAATACTTATATTTCAGTGTTAGGATGTTTGATTTGCTTTGAACATTGAATTAGAATTTTTTGGCTTGAAAACTGTTAGTTTGTAATAGTGCGTATTATATATAAAAGTGAGTTTTTTGTTGTTTGTGATAGTTTTGTGTTAGAAAATTATTTTATTATGACTACAAGTGTTTATTTGAGTTAATTAGAGGTTGACGTATTGCGATACATAGCAAATTTCCACAAAAAAATGGAATCTAAAAAGTTTGGCTTTGGCGCCTGAGGCGCCAAATTTCCGAAAATGCCAAATTAGGTTAAAAATCGCAAAATCACCTAGTGAAACTCCATTTTTATTGCTTAATTCGTCTCCTATCTTTAAAGCACAAATTAGGGCTTGACATTGCATGGATTCAAGAAGATTTCAAGGGCTAAGAAATCTAAGATTTCATCTTCTCTTGGTAAGAGCTTCACTTTGAATTAGAAATTTTTTATTTTCACCTTGGATTTATCCTACATTATGGGAAATCTAAAAATTAGGGAATTTGATGAAAAAGCTTATGGAAAATCCATGATAAAAAGCTTCTTACCAATTAATCTTACCTTTGGAGTTAGATTTTTGATTTTGTAATTTATTTGGATTTCCATAGAAATTCAAATGGGCTCAATAAAGCCTACGGAGGATTTCGACGCTAGAAGAATTTTCAATTATAAAGCCCAACATAGTTACAACACTCAAAAGGGCTCAATAAAATTAATCTAGGAACGAGCATTTGCTACCCGGGAGGCAAGATTGAGAGGATGATCGTCACTAAAAATTAAGTAATATTCTGCTACTTCACTGTAATAGCAATAGTTCCAATGATCCATGAGTTCTATTCCAATTTGTGAGTTACTACAGATAATCACATCTTCGTGAGAGGTAAGCAAGTTGAGCTTTATAGAGAAACGATCAATGCATTTAATGGATTGAGGATTGTATTGCATTGTGAATATCCTACATTTTTTATGAATGACTCATCACTGGATGAAGTAATTGCCTTTTGACTTATGGAAGGGGATAATGGAAAATTAAGAACAATAAGAAAGTTAATTTCTCCACTTCTATGATGACTTCTCAATCAAAGGTATGAAATTACTTCATTTCTGCTAAATTACTTCCAACGAATTTTCTAAGCGAAGTAACAAAGGAAAACACTGTGCTGAACTTATGCATTCAACAAATGAAGGCAGTAAATGTTGGTTCTCTTATAGTACATAATGCTCAGAGTATAGCCAAGTGTGCTACAGCTAGTGGTTTGAGATATCATGCCCTGATTTTCACTTTATGTGAACGATCAAGAGTAGAGTTCCATAGAAATGAAGAAAAGCTGCAGTCATAGAAACCAATTTAGAGATACATTCCAAATGTTTGAATTATTTGCTAAATCTATGAGTGGAGGTAGTGATAAACCCTCAACATCTGCTGTAAGGGCATCTACTTTCGCTCTGCTTCACTTGAAAATATCATGGAGCAGTGTATGATACAACAAATAGTTATAGTGAATCTATAAAATAGGATTGGAGGTATTGAAGCAAGGAATGCATATAATGATGAATATAAGCAGAGGAGAGTTCAACATGATATAACACATCATGAGGCTATGACTAGATGTCTAAGAGGTGATTACAATGTGGAATTTCCAGCTTGCCCCAGCTTTATTCCTTATGTGCCAGATCATGATGATGAAGAAGAAGAAGAGGGAGAAGATGATGATGATGAGAAAGAGGATGAAGACTGATATTTTAGGAGTTTAGTTAGTTCGTTTGTTATTTTAATCATTTTTTTATTTGTTTTCTTTAAAATTATTGTAGTAGGAACTTTCATTTTAATGTTGTACTGTGGACTGTAATAGAAATTGTAGATTTTTATTTTTTCTGCATTTCTAGTAGTTTTAATTTCTATTTATGTTTTTAATTCTTAGCAAATCCTTTAAAATATACTTTGTTTCTTTAATGCTCTAAAGCATGTATTTTTAAGTTAATACCTGTAATATACCAGTGCCAAGTTTCATATTCATAAATCATCTATAGGTTGGTTTTTATTTTTATGGATTTACTATTTTCTATCACCTACAAATTTTTCTTTTGTACTGAACATTTTGAATTATTTAAAAATTTAAGTTTGGGGGAAAGAAAAATTTCTTTTTTAAAGGAGTAAACAAAATTTTATTTGTCCTCAATTAACTATATTTTTAAAATTAATTTAGCAAGACATTGGACATTAGAGTTTAACTTTAAATGACTATATTTATGTTTTTAAATATTATGGTAAATTTAGGTAAAAATTTTTAATAATGAAGGCCAATTCTAAAGTTAAAGATATTTGGTATGAAAGAATAAGATGATATTTTTCTATTTAAAGTAAAGGAAATTGTATTTTTGAAGTATTAAGAATTTTAGAGTTTCGTGTAAGAAGAAAAGAATGAGACCTTTTGAAAAATTATCAAAACAAATATGAATTTATAAAGTGAAGAAAGGTAAAAAAGTTTTAACTTTGAGAAAGGATAGTGAAGTTCAAAACTATTAAAGGTTATTCAGATATAGTAATCCTCACTTGAAAAAGAAAAGAAAAGAAAAGAAACGAAAGGATTGAAAAGATTGTGAAAAAAAATGTGAAGAGAAGCTTGAGGAGATGCCTAATACAAAATTGGCTTCACTTGAATTAACTTGATAAAAAAAAATTATTACATTTTCTAAACTTGTATTTGAGTATTAACATCCTTACTATTAAAGTTTACATGAAGTTCTTTTTCATGTGAATATTCTAAGTATCCTTGATATGATGAATTATAATTCTTCTTGAAATGAATAACGATTCAGAAATTTTAGATTTGATTACTAAATATTCTTAGACTTATAGTTTTAATCTAAGTTATTAAAAGTTTTTCTTAAATTTTAATATTTTATTTATGAAACTAAAGTATAGAAGTTTTTAAGTTAATCTCTATCCTAAGTCATATTTCTATGTAGTAAAAGTGTAACTTGAGGACAAGTAACATTTAAGTTTGGGGGATTTTGATACATTAAAATATCATGTTATTTTAAGTATACATTTTATGCCTTTTTTGTGATATTACACTTTAAAGAACTATATTTTCATGCTTTTGTTGTAGGTATATCAATTTTAGGCATTTAGAGCAAAGTAGCAAAAATGATGAAATTTGGAGCCAAAATAGCGAATTTTGTGAATCTGTCGCCTGAAGCGCCACTTTACAGAGAGCTGGCACTTGAAGCACCAGATTTGGTGCCTGAAGCTCCATATTTGGTACCTGAAGCACCATTTTACAGAGAGGCGGTGTCTGAAGCGCCAGAACCCAAAACAACCCAGACTTAAGCAAGTTGGCACCTGAAGCGCCAGAATGAACGCTTAAGGCACCAAAGATGACTTTTTATGAATTAAGGCGGTTCAAGATGAATTTTTCCTAAATTTTGAAAGGTACGAATGTTTCAAATGTCTCATGGAGTGATTCAATGCATCTAGACACTTTGGAAGGTTCTCTAATGTAGGGATATTTCTCTTGAATATGTCTTTTGGAATTCAAAAGGTTTGACTTTTGGATAGATATTTGGAGGGAATTTTAATTTTTTTTTGGAGGGAGAAGCCTCTAATAAAAGAGAAAGAAGTCTAGGGCAAAGAGAGGTTTGGTGATGGCGGGAGTGTGTGTGAGAGTGGAGGCGTGTAAGGTGTTGAGAGAGAGAGAGAGACAGAGTTAGAGAGAGAGAAGGAAGGACTTAGAGATTTTATTCTAAGGTTGAAAGAGAAGAGAGAAAGTGAGAAATTTCTCCTTCATTATATTTCCAAGACAAAATTGAGAGTGCTTGTAAAGAGGGAAAGTGATTAAAGAGAACTTCTAGGGATTTTCTTGGGATAGATTGTGAGATAAGTTATGTTTTTATTACTTTATTTTGTAAACTTGTTATATATATAAAATTCGTGTTTTGTCGTATCCTTCTCATGAATTCTGAGTAGTATTCTTTATCATTATCCCTACTCTGAGATATGATTTTGTGAAGAATTGATTTTATTTTATACAGTTTTAAATGTAAAAAATTTGTGATGATTTGAACTCAAATCTTCATTTATTTTTCTATATGACCAATTAAAATGTTAAAATATGTTGAGAAACATATGATCCGAAAGGGTTATGATTTCTACAACATAGTGAGAGTCACATTCAAGTTCATGGTTGATGATGTTATCAATGGGGTTGAGTGCAAATAAATAGAGAAATATATTTTTTTAGAAGCAAAATTGGAGATTTTTAGGTGACAAATTAAAATCTCCAATTTGGTCCTGTTGATTGGAAACTAATGCAAGATTATTAGCCCTCAGGCGAGGGAGTAGTGGGAGCTCTAGAGTGAGAGCTGATATCCTTCCAACCTAATTATGAAATTAGGGACCAAACTCTGGATTAATCAATGTTCTTTATGCACTTGAGAGAGGGTAAATAATATGATTGCTCTTATTTGGCGTAATACAATTATATATATATATATATATATATATATATAAAATGATTTTAATTTCTTCACAAATCATTTACCCATTGTATAGGGAAATGACGCTTTTTTAAATTTGAACTCTTCACGACAAAAACTTTGTTTAGTTTATAGAATTTTACTTTTGAAATATAGTAATTAGTTTAGTTAACTTAGTTTTTGTAACTGCATTTTATTTAACACACACTCAATTACTTTAGATTCAAATTTTGTACTTAAGTTTTGTAGGTTGAATTGTGTTTTACGTTATAATCATAAGAATTTAGTCATAGGCATTTCCAACTTCCCCGTAGGATCGATATCTAGAGCTCCATTACAGCCCTTTATTATTTTAGCGTTACGTATACTTGTGTTATTAATACAGTGACAATTTAAAGATTTTAAAAGATAAAATTATTTTTATTAAAGTTATTTTTATTTGGAATATAATTGCATATTTATTATTAGCATTGTTGTGTGTGAGTTTTGTAATATTGAAAAATTTTTACAAAAAAGACACAACACAAAACCGCGCATCAAGTACCGTTGTTAGATATGGTACGTGCGTTAGGGACCATGACACAAAACAACACAAGTACCGTTTGCCACCGTAAGTGAAGAACCCCCCAGGATAAATAATGATAAGGGATCACTCATCACTAGATATGGTACGTGTGTTAGAGACCATGCTTCCTCTTAATAAGCTGATATTGCTTACAAAAAATCCCATCTCAAGACTTCAGTATCATAGTAGAAGTCGTGGAGACCTAAGGTCGTTGGGTCGATAATACAGAAAAGTTCAGGGAGCATCTCTCTAAGATGGACTATAAGTTTGATATTTTGACCACTAGTACCACAATTACACTAGAGCATGTCACAGGAGGGGATGTTCATCAAGAGCCTCCAATCGACCTTATAGCTGTCAAAGTTAAATTGATCGAGGTCTCCTTGGAAATGCTTAGAGCTGACATTAAACAATTTTTCAAAGAACAAGAATAGGACATCCATGATAAAGGTTATGATCTAACAGACTATATGGAGGAATGGTTTGCTAAGATCAACACTGTTGAAACTAGATCCTCATCATCTCTGCATGATGCTCCATTAGCTACCGAGGAGAACACTGCAGAGTCGTTTTTTGAAAGAGTTGCTCACAGAGAGATGAATAGATCAATCACATGGAAAATATAATGGAAGAGATGATGGCCTTCATGGCTACTATACAGAGCTAGCATCCGTCCCTGAAAATTACTCCCAAGGAAGCAAATCAGCCAAAAATTCTACATATCGTAGATGAGAAAAAAGAGTTCACTTCAGTCAGTAAAGTGGAAAACCACAAAAAGACTCCATACAAAGCTTGATATCAGAGAAGGATATTAAATAGGTGGTGGAACAACATGTGAGAGAAGCACTAGCTCAGTCAAAAAAAGCAACATTGGTTCAGAAAGGTAGACCTTACATGGAAGAGTTCAATGCAACACAATATCCCAAGATTTTTGTGCCATTGTTGTTAAGAACTTTTAATGGAACCGGTAATCCCTGACAGTATGTTGCACACTTCCGAGCAAGCTGCTCCCATCCAGGGGGGGTAGCAAAGCATTGTTGTTTTGCCAGTTCGTGAGCAACCTTATAGGGGTTGTCTTCGACTAGTATGCAGAGCTGCCCTAATGCCCAATAAGGACGTTCACAGAGTTAGAAAGCCTGTTTGTTAAGATTTTCACTAGCGCTCAACATCATATCACCGTAGGTGATCTTATGGTTGAGCAGCAAAAGCCAGTGGAAATCTTGGTGGACTAAATTATGCGATGGAAGAATTTAAGCATGAAATGTGAGCCGCAGCTCCAGGAACAACATGCTATCAAAATTCTACTGGAGAGCATTCACGGACCAGTATCTATTCTATTCAAAAGATTCACAATTAAGACTTTTGAAAGCTACTCGGCAAAGCCGAGAGTCTTCAAGAAGGAGCAAAATAACTCATAGTTCTGGAAAGAAATGAAAAACCAAAGCAAGTGAAAGCCTTTGAGAAGAGAACTGGGACAGTTGCAACAATAGATAGAGGCAAGCAACTGATGCAGATACAAGTCGAACAACTTTGACAGCCTTACCAACATCCTCAACAGTACAATCAACAATTATTTCAACGAAGGCCTTATCCGACAGACAGAAGGCCAGCTTTAACAATGACATAATTGTTGAACAGGGTATATTTCCAAAACTAATTGTGTCAACCTGAAAAAAAAAAATAATGGAAGATTTACATACATAAAGCTCAACTCCTTTTTTTTTTGAAAAAAAAGATAGACGACAACATGTGTCTGTCCACCCCACCCATATGTGCTAACTAGAATCAGATGGATTCGAACTCAAGACTGAGTGCACTTACGCCAAAGCTGCCAACCAACACGACACCAACACAAGCTCAATTCCTATTTATATGCATATCTAACATCTAAAGTTCACTTTTTACATACACATCACCATATGTATGCATGAAAAGGTTCATTATACTTTTTAAGAGTAAAAAATGGTGATATTTTTTATGTGACATGAATGATTTGAGAGATATACATGTATAAAGTAAAATTTAGGGGTTAGAAATCTAAATTCATAATAATTGAGTCAAATGTTCGTAAATGTCCCAAAAACAATTAATTACTGGTTACAACAAATATTAGAAATTCACAGTTATAGTCTGTATCTTATAAGTGAGATACGACAGAAAACGATGACGTATGCGTGACTAAACAAGATGAGCAGTTCCTATAAGCTAGCCACAAATTCAATGTTCTCTTCAACACCAATAGTTAATAAAAGTAAATTAGTTACACAAATCACCAAACTAGAGATGATAAATTTTTTTGTAATGGTGACGAGTAATTGACTGAGCTATCCTATCTAAAATAGCAAATTGAACAACTACCATTCCTCTCTCTCTTCTTTCTCAATTATTTTTGGCCTCCATGACTCTACTATTTAAACGTCTCCTCAATTTCTCGTCTTCTTCGCATTGATCATGAGACCTCACGTCACCACCCTCTTTCTCCTCCTCCTCCTCCTCGTCCTCCCGATCCCAGGAAGAAGCCATGTTCGACAACTGAGCAACTATCATGTAAGTAGCAAGCGGTCATTAGTCGCCGGTTATGAGCCCGACCCAACCCTCGCCCACGATGACACTGGCAATGACATCGATCCTCGTTATGGCGTG
>JXCR01142259.1:50164-79905 GCA_002079205.1 Phalaenopsis hybrid cultivar
ATATATATATATATATATATATATATATATATATATAATTATCATATTTTATTAGATCTAGTTCTCAAGATCAGTTTCCCACTGTAAAATTTTCTTTAAAACAATTAGAAACCAATCAAAATGCAAATATGTATCGATAGTCTGAGAGTAAAACCATGAAAAAAAAATTTCACTAAAGTTATACCCATAATCACAACTTAATGACTCCTAATGAACTTGACAAGTATCAGTTATGTATTATGCTCCACTTTCTAAGAACATTGAATTAACTATTGTTATTGATAGATCAATTAATTGGGGACCACGTTTCTTAAGATGGCCTACAAAGTATTATAAGATGGTTTACCATACTTTACTCTATGTCCGAGTGTCATCTGAATGTTATCATAGTCTACATTGTGTCTCACTAGCATGCATAAAATCATGTTGATTAGCATTTGAACTTGACTTCTATATTAGTTATGCACTTTTATCTAGACTTCTTCTAACTTTAATCATAATATTCTGACTAATTTTTTCTTTACTACAGTCATGCTTTTTTATTACATTCTCTATTTTCTTAGTTATGATATTTTGATTAAGAATCTTCTTAGACTAGTAATACTATTTTATCCTAGTACATTCTTAGTATAGTCATGCCCTTTTAATTAATCTATTCTCCTTCTTATTCATTCTCTTTTAATTAGGAAATATTAATGAATTTATTATGCTCTTATGCAAAAGTTCATAACTAGTGTAGTCATGCTCATTTGGCTACACTGACTTTAACTAGTCATGTATTTTGACTAAGTATGCTCTAATTTAGTCAAGCATTTCTCACTAAAATACTTTTTAATCTTACCACACTCCTTTACTTAAATCATTTTTTAAGAAATCATGCTCTTTTTGTCTGAGTGACTTTCTTTAAAACTTCTTCTTTAAGATCCATAAGTACTTAATAATGCCCTTTTGGTTACACCAATATGGCTTAGTTATTCACTTTTAACTAAGCTTTTTGTTATTCAATTACTCCTAGTAATTGAACAAATTTTACTTTTGGGTATAAACTTGTACCAAAACTAGTCATTTCTTTTATGATTAGACAATTTAAACTTGAATTTATCATATACTCTAAACATCTACAGTTGTTTCTAATTTTCTAACAGATGTATATCTTCATGTACTTAAGCTATACTCATAAAATAAATATTTCTCCTAAAAATTAGTGGGCCCAACCATCTCCATTCATCTTATAATATTTGTATATGTATGAAATTAGTCAACACAAACAATGTGGGCATGTTCTTAATTTTGAAACTTGATCTAATCATGATAGCTTGATTATTATTAATGAATTATAGCTCACTTAATAACATAAATCTTGCTTTCGAGATTAAACTTCATATTAATGTTCTAACAAAATAAACAAACTACAATTTTTTCACCGTAATTAAGTTTAAAATTAGTTTTGATATTTTTAGGTCATATATAAGGCTAAAACTTTAAAAAGAGTAAATTCCTATCCTTAAAAAATCAAATACATTCATCTATTTTTCTGTATTTTTCAACTTAATTAAAATGTATATTCAATTTTAACTTTGAAATGATCAACTTAAACTTGATTAGATTCCTAAGATAAGTTAGCTTTTATAGCCCATCATAATAATGCTACAAAAACCTTAATCAACATTATAGTCACTGCTTAAGCACAAGCGGTGGTGTCGAAATCATTTTGATCTAAGATATATCTTTCTAGATAATTTCAAAAAAAAACCTATATGGATCTTTATTATATCTCATTCGCGCAAACTCTAAGTTATGTCACTACTCAAGACAATAAAATTTAATAACACCATATTTAGTTGAATTGGTTGATGTAGGGTCTATGTGTTAATTAAGAGTGTTTTGAGCACCTATATATTAGTGAATCACACTTGAATGCTTTAAGCTGGTATGAACTTTGGATTAATAAAATAAAACAACCATTCTTAACCCTAAACTAGCCAGACATTTACTCTTGGTTGGCCTTAACCTCAAATATTTTGCTCTAAATTTTCTTCGAGATGGACAATTAAATCTATGAAGCCCAAAAATAAAAACTTATCCAACTCAAAGCCCATTATATCATGGGTAAAAGTTTAGGCCAATTATAACTTAAATAGTTTTAAGTCCTAATTTATGGACCCATCAGTGGAGTACATCAATCTGCATTAGACCTTTTAAGTAACCCTAATAACAATCACAATTAAGAAAAGGTCAAATCAGACATGCATTAAACCCAAGCTATTTAAAAGGAACATGAATTCAATATTTGAAAATGCATAAAAATATAAAAAACTGAATCTACTCGATGAAAGTTCATTACACTCAGGAGGATACAATTGACTTATTAGCAAAACAATTTGGCAATCGAGCTCACATTTGATAAAAAGTTAAAATTGGGCTAACCTAAGTAACAACCAACCAAAGGATAGCCTACACCCTTGGGATATGTTAACTCAAATTATTCCTTAAACAAACCTAATATACCATGCATGTACAATTGACTGACTACACACAAAATTTTCTTAAGTATTACAACACAGCGACACAAGTATCAACATTATGGCCTTGCATGTAATGGGATGAGATCCAAAGGACATGACAGTGCCATCAAGGCACCATGTCTCCCATGGGTTTGATGTCATGGTGCTCTTTAATATAGTCAAGGCATTCATTGATACCTCGACACCTCAAAGTCCAAGCAAGCTAATGCAGATCCTAACACTATGGTGCCCCATTAAAAATATTGATAGTGATCATTCAGAATGAATAGAGTATTTATGATTTCAAGTCCAACACCAAGGCGCTATGGTTTCATTCCCAATGTTGTGGAGCCATGCCAGGTGCCATGGTGTCAAGTTGGGTGCCTCAAAGGTAATTTTTTTTAAACAAGGGATCAAACTATTTTCATATGCATGACTCTCTCAATAGATGGAGAAAAATTTGCGTACATAAGACGTTTGCAGAGCTGCATACATCGGAGGTTTTTCAGAGGACATTGGGGGGTTATATCCGTGTTATACCCCCTGTAACATTTTTGTAACCTACCTATAACCCCACAATACTCTCTGAATAACCTCTGATGTACGCAGCTCTCCAAACATTTTACGTACGCAATTTTTTCTGCAATAGATGTGGCTTTGCAGGATTTCTTTCTTTTTAATAGTTATCACCGCCTTGAAATGTTAATATGTTAGCATAATTGGGCAATGAGACTAAGAGGTTACCAGCCAAATAGTCTTATCCATCCTCAAGCTAATGATTTGAGGGATAAACTTTTCAGGGCTCTTTCATACGAGAAATTGTCAGACCTCAAAGGATCCTTGATGTAAATGTTTGGCTCACTCACACAGTGAATCCCTTGTTGCATTCGACTTTCTCAACATATTCGTATGTTACGAGAGCACAACTTTGAACTCAACCAAAAGATGGACTCCCTTATAGAGTGACTGAATTACATTATGATCTGGCTCAATCACATTAAGCGATATTAGGACATACTAGCTCAATGGAACATATGGGCCGCAAATTTTGAGAAAAAACAACCGTGTCCTTCTCATACATCTAATATATATATATATATATATATATATATATATATATATATATATATATATAAAAATATATATTATACTTACCTATGTATAAAAAAGATATGTTTAACTTTTTATAATGGCTTTTTAGATGCGATATGAAAGGTTTTGGTGATATAGATGTACAAAAGTTATGTTTGCATGTTAGATAAGTAAATACATAAGAACTGGGGGGTATGTACGAAAATGCTCCCAAGCTCTCATATGCTGCTATAAATGTAAACAATGGTTTCTCCTATGATGGAAAGGCACGAGACACCGATGTTTGATTACTCAAACTTTCAATGTTAATACTAATTTTTAGTAATCACATGCATATGGGATTTTCTTTTTTAACAAACGAATTATTAGAATATATAGAAGACTACAATATTCATAAATAGTAGTAGTACGGCAATCTGGGCGGAGATGGGGCAATGTCAAGTGAACGGAGGTTGGAAAAACAAGGCAGAGGATTATGGAAGGGTTGATATCTGTTAATATGAAAAGAGACATTTAAATTTAAAATTATATATATATATATATATATATATATATATATCCTTTCTATCAGGGAAAAAATTTGAAATGCAAATTTGATTTTTGGGAAATTTTAATGCATAAATTATATTTTAGATGTTAAAATCATGTATTTCTATTCATTTTATGTTTTTTTTTAATAAATTACCACTTGGAATCGTCTAGTCGATAGAATAGAATGAGCAGGAAGAGCACCCCTTTGCCAAGATGACCATTTTTTTAGGTTCTTTAAGCCCCAAACTTGACGGATGACATTGCATGCTACGACAACATTAGAACCACAACGCCTAGTTTGGCATCACAGCACCCTGACCATGTCGGCCTTTAGACAGCTCTAATTGGATGGATATCATTGTGATTTTTGATGTGTCACTTGCCATGTTAGTGGCACTGTTACACCTAAGCACCATACAAACAATAAACATCAGTCCTAAGTTGGCTTCTGATTGGGCAGTCACCATCATGAATGCTTATGTAGCGACAAGCCATAAGAGTGGCACCACGACGCCCCTCTTACACATCTCAGGTTTTGACCCACAAAGTATATCATGTCTGTTGACCTTCGATTAGCCCATTTTAGTAATCTTTATCAAATTGATTCTCACTTAAGCTCGAGCTTAAGTCAAATCCTAGTTTAATAAAATTTAAATTTAACTAGACAAAAAGTAAAACCAATCAAACCAAAATAAAACTGAACATATGCAACTTCAACCAAACCCTCAGCATTAACCAATAAAAACCCAAAAATTATTGTTGTCTATCTCCAAATTATTGTAGGGCTTGAAACTTTAATCTAAAAGTTCAATGAAATTTATAATCACTTATAAAGACAATGCAAATAAGTTTGATAATCATAAGATAGGATTTGTATGTAACACTTTTGAAATCAAATTTTCATGCATGAATAGTGCCCCATGCACCCTAGAATTGTTTTTTTTATTTTTTTTCACAAGGCAATTGTCTGATCTAAACAACATTATGTAAATTGCATAATGTTCATATTCACAAAAAAGAAGCATTCAAATCAACTAGGGGCTCACTGGACACTATTTTTACACAAGAATTTGCACTTACAACTTTTATGTATGAAGATGGTCGAATATAAAATTTTCTCAACAAATCATTATTCTTTAAAATAGACTTCATTTTTGCTTCTAAATCATCAAAAATTTTTAAATGAACCCCTCCAGTCCCAAGGCTGACTCCATTTGGGAGCTCATTAAATCGGTAATAATTTGGACTATAATTTTGATAAAAAAAAAATAATGGTAACAATTCACCTCAAAATGAACTCAAATCAAAACCAATCCTTAACTAAATTTAGTTTGAGCTAAAAATTCTTAATTTTATCCATTAAAACCAACCACAACTCTAGCTCAAAATCCATCAATTTTCTCTCCTAAGGTGGGGTACCATTAGATGGGGCCCACCTTGACCAAAAATAATTGCAACACTAAATTCCATATATTATTCTCTATCAAATGAGCTTAAGCCAAAATTTTGTTCATAACCACCGTGTAACCACCTAACCAATTCAACTTGACATTTTTTGCTAGAGGCTTCCTTTTCAAAACGAATTGAATCATTTGATTCCTTGCTTCATTTTTTTTAGAATGAGGTATAATATCAATTTTTGTTCATTTCTAACATAACTACCATTTTCAAATTTTAATATTCGTCCAATTGTCATCCGAAAATATTCAAATTTAGAGCTTTTTCATTTTTATCAGACATATGTATCGATATATGCATATACATATACATATTTAATATAAAAATAATAAAAGCCCCTACTTTAAAATAAAAAGAGCATAGCTCAGTTGGCTTGGTGTTTTTTGCATCTCACGGATACCAAGTTGAATATTTTCGGACAATAATTGAACTCGCCCGAAAATAGGATGCAATTGATAGCCACCAACAAACTTTCATCATCCATCACGAATCTCGAGACAATTTTTCAAGCGAGAAACATTAAAACTTTGATTAACAGTCATCCAAAGCTACGATTTCAGTAAACATATAGTCAAACTGTCCGGCTCGATGAGACAGATTCAATGATATCAAATTTGGTCCAATCTGAGTTAAATCAAGCTCAAATCAAGTCATTAAACTATTGTTGAAAGATTTCTGGACATTTTTGGAAGGTCAAATAGATGTCAAATCTAGCAGATTATAGTCGAATTGAGCGTCTCGACAAGGCAAATCCAACGAGCTCAACTCAATTCGGACATCATTAAGGCACACAAATATCCATTAATTTTCTTTTGATTGAGGGACTGTCCGATCAAAATGGTTCATAATCATGCATTAATTGCACCCAAAACACTATAAATAAAGCCCCTTCACTCTCATGAGGGGGGCTGAAGGCTAGAGTGAACCTGAGGCCTTGAGGAGAAGCTGCAGCCCAGCATCACCGCTGACCACATTCGATCACCGTCTACCGTCGCCGACCATTGTCGGCCACCGTCAACCGTCGTTGACCACCACCGACCTTCGTTGACCACAACCAACTGTCATCAATCAACACAAACAAGACACTGACAGTCGACATTGTAATCTGAAAAATATTTTAACCCTTTCCAATTTGTGGGACAAGGAATTTATGTAATCATCAATCAATTGTGGATTTTCATAACTGGGTCGGGCACCGTGGTTTTTCCCTTTCCGAGCTTTCCATGTAAAAATTTTTGGAGTCGGCACTGTTTGTTTTTCTTTCATCTGTGTGTGTGATGAATTCTCGTACAACGCTAAGACGATAATTCGTTACTCTACCACCGCAGATTTTATAGCACACATCAGTTTGGCGTCGTCTGTGGGAACGTTTCAATCCCACAACTGAAGTACCTACGCGGTTTACTACATGACCACCGGACATAATATTCATGACAAAGGAGCATCCCGCTTCAATACTCAAAGTTCGAAGGAGCAATCATGAAGCCAAGGGCGGCTTGCTTCTTCATCTTCCCCCTTGAAAGACATTATCCCGCCAACGAAGGCATTTCGGGTCTTATAGAAGATCAAATGCGCACAATAGAGAAGTCTCAACTAGAGATCCTACAGCTCCTACGCGGGGCTCAACAATCGCCACTTACACCATTGAACAAAATTCGTTTACCATTAACTCCTGCGAGAAACATATTGCTCGGAGGAACTCGTACCGGCCCCCCCTTGTCAAGAAGGAACGCATCTCCTATCAGATGATGTCATTCGTAACGAACTATCGTTTCCACACTCATCGTAACATTCATAAATCCTCTCCTTTAGCGGATGCAGTCCTCCAACACCCCATCTTAACAGACTTCAAGCTTCTGAACATCGACACGTATGAAGGGATAACTGACACCTACGAACATATTGATCATTATCGAGCTATCATGCACATTCAGCGAGACTCTGATGCACTTATGTGCCAGGTTTTCCCGGCTACTCTTAAAAGACAAGCTCGAAACTGGTTCTACTCTCTGTCAGGGGGCACTGTAAACAACTTTAATTAGCTTGCCAGACTGTTTGTGGAACAGTTCATAGAAAACTGACGGATCATTAAGGATTCATCCCATCTCTCGGGAATTCGTCAAAGTGAAGGAGAATCACTGAAGGACTACTTCTGCAGGTATTCTACTGAAGCCTGACAAATTTCAAGAGTAGATCTGGAGTTACTAAGAGGAGTCTTCCTTTTGGGGCTCCACCCAGGACCCTTCTACTCATCATTGATGCGAGAGATAGTTCGTTCTTATGATGACCTTGTTCACCGTGTTAAGGAACAAATCTCTGAGATGAGACCATTTGCTCACATAGAACAATTTGAGTGATTGGGGGGCAAGCGCAAGAATAACGTTGGAGATACCAATCAAATCTCACAAAAAAAAGTTTAGACCACAAAAGAATCGTGAGCAACAATCAGAAAAAGAATACACGTCACTCAACACATTAAGTGTTAACATCTTAATGGTCATCAAGGATGAAAAGACTATCAAGTGCCCAAAGCCGTTAAGAAATCAAGATGGTAGAGACCAGTCTCAATATTGTCAATTTCATTGTGCAAAAAGGCATTCAACAGAAAGATGTTTTCAATTAAAAGAAGAAATTGAACGTCTGATACGCCAAGGTCACATGGGTCGCTACTTACAAGAAGAATGTGAGGGGAACCAGAAGAGAATGGTTGGAGTTATCGAATGCAAAGTATAACTTCAACTCATCTTATCTGAGTAAAAGACTGACTTATAGACTCTTAATTTTATTTTAGCAAAATTTTCATGTTGCTTTAAAATGTCATTTCATTGAAAATTTCTTATTTTCTCAAGAAAGATTTTTGTGTAGAAAGTTCCCTTAGAAGAAGAGGTATCATGCCCCTGGAAGTCGAGCCCAAGAGGCAAGACTCGATAGGAAGATACGGTAGTACTGAAAGTCAAGCCCAAGAGGCAAGACTCGATGAGAAGTTATCATGCCCTTGAAAGTCGAGGCCAAGAGGCACTCGACAGGAAGATATGGTACTCCTAAAAATCAAGCCTAAAAGGCAAGACTCAATGAGAAGCTACAATACCCCTAGAAGTCGAGCTCAATAGACAAGACAAGACGGGAAGATATGGTACTCCTGAAAGTCAAGCCCAAGAGGCAAGACTCGATGAGAAAATACAATGCCCCTAGAAGTCGAACACAAGAGACAAGACTCAACGAGAATACATGGTACTCCTGAAAGTCAAGCCAAAGAGGCAAGACTCAATGAGAAGCTACCATGCCCCTGAAAGACGAGCCTAAAAGGCAAGACTAGATAGGAAGCTAGTAGTGGACAAGGTCCTCACTAGAAAGACTCCATAAGAGCAAGTGGTTGACAGGGTCTCCACTCAAAGACCTCAAAAGGCTATAAGCCTTAGAAGATACAGGCACATCAAAAGCCTCAGAATACTACAAGCCTCAAAAGGCACAAGTACACTCAAGGACCTCGAAAGACTACAAGCCTCAGAAGACACAAGTGCCTAAAATTTCTCAGAAAGCTACGAGCCTCACAAGGTATCAGGTCATTTCAAGCTCCTATAAGGCATAAGCCCGAGAGGGAATAACCTCGAAAGACGACCTCAAAAGGTGCATGATTCATCATTTTATAAAGTTTGTACTAACTTTAAGTGTAGAATTTTGCACAATTAAAAGTCACAACAACCGTGGAAGCAACAAAAAAAACAATATCATCATCTACAATTGTCACATCAGATGACTAAAAATGCTACAAATATCAACATATACTTGTACAAGGGCTACAACAAATAAGTTCATCTTCAATTAGAATCGGCATCATCTTCTAAAAATTCCAGTACTTTTGATAATCGTCAAGGGGTCTCCAGATATTGCCACCACATAAGCATGAAAATCTTCTCCTCAAAGCGTGGCGAGAAAACTACAACATTTCTTCATCACCTCTAAAATGTGCAAGGGCGATACAAGGACGACATTTTTCTTCGTCGCAACGAGAACAAATATCTCGTTGCTTGCCTGCTACACGAGACAATAACGACTTTCCTTTGCACCGTAACTTAGCACAGCAACTCTTCACAGCGACTTTGCGCTGCAACTTTGCACCGCAACTCTTCGCCGCATCTCCACCATGAGAGGGGAGCTTAAGCCTAGAGAGCCTAAGGCCTTGAGAGGAGCTGTAGCTCAACATCACCACCAACCACCGTCGACCGCCACCGACCTCTGCCGACCACCGCCTACGGCCGTCGATCGCTGCCGACCTCCGTTGACTACTGTCTATAGTATTCGACCACCGCCGACCTCCGTTGACATCCGCCAAACGTCATCAATCAACACCAACCAGACATTGACAGTCGAAGTTGTAATCTGAAAAATATAATTACATTTTTTCGTCTATGGGACAAGAGATTTCTGTGATCATCAATCAATAGTGGATTTTCACAACTGAGTCAGATCTCTTGATTTTTTCTTTTTCCGAGTTTTTCACGTAAAAACTTCTGGAGTCATCACTGTTTGTTTCACTTTCGTCTGTGTGTGTGTTGAATTCTCGTACAACGCTAAGACGAGAATCCGTTACTCTACTGCCACGGATTTTCTAGCAGGCATCACAAAGCAATTAACCAATTATTTCTACCAAAAAAACATACAAATATACATGTTAATCAATGACAATTGAAGAATAAAGATTCTCAAGAGAACTCCGTAGAAATAATATTTCATATTGCTTAACCGTCAACTAGCTAGACTAGCCAAAATTTCCTCTTCTTTCTTAATGGCCCATTCCCAATTGTATCAAGTTAGCATCATCGCAATTTAATTTAGTAAGCTTATGGGTTTAGGGCTTAGAGTTTAGGCATGCATAAGAAAGGGAATGGAAAAAAATAAATGGCAGCATGCATAAGAAAAGTGGAAGGAAGAGAAATAAAAATGGGTTCATGTGCATTAAACCATGCATATCCCTCTTCTATTGAAGTAAAGTGCATGTTTTAATAGTAAATCTAAACGGGACATTAAAAGACAATTGAGGATTAAAGAATATTTTTTAAAACGAATATATTTTTACTTGAAAAATAGGGTTATTAACAATTACTTCAAAAAGGAAAAGAAAAAAAAAACACTAAATAGACTGACTCCGGCACGCAAATTAGCCATGCACTCCCAATTGTACATGCGGCATGAAGTAAATGATAACTGCCAAACCAACTGTAGAAAGTCATCATCGTCAAAAACCAACCAAGAAATAGCAGAGCTACAAAAGAAAATACATGGAAAAGTCTTCATTTAAAACTCAAGAGAGAAAGACCGTGGTTAATTCATTGTCTGTCAGCAACTTTTAACATAACTTTTGTTAAAGAGAACAGTATTAACAATTTAGAAAGGTAGAGAACCAATACAACACTTAAATAGCTTAAAATAGGCATAAGCACGGCTTGACATAAGATAAACCGGGAAAAACATTGGATCTGAAACTTCTCAAAGAGAAGAATCAGGAAATAATCTGAAAAAAAAATCATACGAATCAGAATTGCCAGAAATGCAAACTACAGGAAGGAAGAAGAAAAGTACAAACTGCGAATAAATAACTTAGCGGAGATTAACAAAGTGTTAAGTACCCGCAGTAAAAAAGCAGAGCATTTTGCTTCTTGTTGCAGATTCATCATGCAAATCAAACAAAAAAGAAAAGCAACTTGGAGGAAAAAAATATTCAAATTTTTGTCTTATTTATCTCAAGAAGCATCCAAACAAGATATTCCTATGCCACTAGTCTCAATGGAACGAAGCAGAAAGTACCACCAAAAGAACTTCTTTTGAGCAAAAAAAACAGATCAGGGGAGTTGCAGGGCAGCAAGAATCATCATCATCATTAGCCATACACGATCTATGTGGTAGCAACTCTATAAATCGTAACTCTCCATTTGTTGAATAAACAACTTCTAGTGACAAATAATTTGAACAACTTCTATTTGGTAGCAACTCTATAAATCCTAATTCTCCATTTGTTGAATTTTACACAAGATGTAGAATAATTTGAAAAATAATTTGAACAACTTCAATTGACATTACCTTTAATTAGCCTTCTTTTCCGTCATCTTTTAAACAAATAGTTTTAACTAGAATTCATCTTCCTAGGAACAAAAAATGGAACACCGAAAGAGGATAAATAGCTGAGTGAGGGCATCAAATAACTCAGCTGGTTTAGTCCCAAAATGAACCATGATGGGAACTGAGGAAGAGAACAAACACGTCAATCAAGGCCATAATGAGCACAAAGGAATATGTCAAATGATGCAGGGATTTTAGGATGGAACTATAATGGGCAAAAAGGGAGATGTCAAATGATGCAGGGCATTTAGGATGGAACACATACAAATAGATTTATGTATGACTTCGCTCAATTTTTTTATATTACTTTTCTTATTGAACTCGAGTCGAGCTTGAGCTTGAACCTTGCCCATTTTTAAAATCATGCTCTAGTTGGTTTAGCTAGTTTTTATTGCACTTTATCTGTAATCAAACACAATAATGTTTAATTTAAATAAAAAAAATTTAAGCTTATAAACTAGTTCACAATACCGCATGCATAATCTCTAAAAGTTTAATATAATTCAAAGGGTATACATTTTCTTTAAATTTCATTGTTCAAATACTAATACAATTAAAAAAGAAAATTTAAATTGGTTCAAATAGATGTTTGGCGTTTTAAAATATATTCAAGATTATTCCTTGCTCAAGAAATCAAAAAAAAAAAAAAACTAACAAACAAATAAACAAAGAAAAATGAGCCTCGACCAAAATAGTGCCAAGTTATTCTTTGAATCATTTGAATGTATTTGTTCATTTACAAGGATAAGGTTAACTGAGATCAAATGAAATTCAAATGCTAGTTACCAACAAAGTGAAATTCAAAAATAAATAATTAATGAATTTAAAACTAAATAATTAACATAAATGGTCTTTAACTTTCAAAATTCCAAACAAACTCATCTAAACTCCAAACATCATCAAATTTTCATCAAATCACCATCTTGATAGACACAAAATAATGAAACTAATTTTAAATCATTTTGTTAAAAATAAATGTTAAATAATTAAAGAGTCAAATAAACCCAATAAAACATAGTAAATCCATATGAACTTAAAGTAATATGAAATTTTTGTAATATTTTTGGAATGATATTCTAAGCACACCGGTAAATTTTCATGAAGTTTAGAGGTCAGTTGAATTTATATAATTTTCTGGAAAAATAGATACATTAAAAATTCAAATTATTAATAAAAAATTAATAAATCTCAAAATTCACACCTCCCAAATTAATTTCATTAGTTTTGAATACAATTAGATTAAAATATTCAGATTGTTTAGAAAATATAAAATAAATTAAATTTTAATAATAATAAATTACTAAAAATCATAAAATACAATAAATCAAATTTTTAATTTATATTTTATCTTATAAGATCCCAAATCATCTTCTAGGGCCTTTTAATAAAACTTCAAAAAAAAATTCAAATCATAACTTGAGACATAAAGCCTAGCTTATTAGCTCAACACATGAATCTCACACACTCTACATAATTTTGTTAGTTTACCGATCATATATCTAGGTTAGATCAACGGTGATTGTAATTATGATTGTTGTTTGTTTTATGTTAAGGCAATTTGTGTGCTAGGCTGGATATTAAAACAACTAACTTTGTAATATTGACACTTATTTTCTGCAGAAGGCCGTGCTTAACGAAGCAATTGCTAAAAATCACAAGAGAATATAAATGTTATGTTTTTTCTGCAAGCGCTGATATTATGCCCCTAAGAAAAGTCTAGTAGGACGGGAGTGTGGCACTGTAGTGTTAGGTTCATTTAGTCTCTTGTGATGAATATATGTGGTGTGCTATTTTGTGTTAATCCTTTTCTACAGGGGTCATAATAAATGTAGAGTTTATTTTCTTGCTATTGAGTCTGTAAATAGAGTTAGCAGAGTCAGTCAATCTTCGAATGGCTGTAGCATAAGGTGGTCTGAATTTAGACCCATTTGACGATGGAGCAAGGATGAATCTCAACTCGAGGGGCCAGGACAAACCCTAACTCAACAAAGCATGGATGAACATCAAATCAAAGCAAGGATGAGTATCAACATAAAGCGAGGATGAACATCAACTCAAAGCGAGGATGAACCTGTGAGGATGAAGCTTGACTCAACTCAAAGCAAAGATGAACCTCAATTCAAAGTGAGAATGAATCTCAACTAAGCGAGAAAAAACTTCAACTCAAAATAAGGATGAACCACAATGAGCATGAACTTGAATCAGAGTTGAAGACTCTCATAAACTAGCCAATTGGTCAGTCTATCTTAGGCCTCGATTCGGCATGTGTATAAGGGTCAGATGATGCTCAGCTGCTCAAATTTTCTATTTCTTCTGGGATGTAGCATTCCCCAGCCGCACTGACTTTTTCTATATATTACTATTTTACTTGGTTTGCTTTTGTTGATTGTTTACTAGGTAATCATTTGTGTTTGTAAAATTAGAACTACATTTTTTTTTTAATTTATTGCGGTATGTTTGCCCAAAACTTTTGTTTCAATAGGCTCAAGAAAATAATTTTTTTCTAGCCCACTTAGCAAATTAAATAATTTTTTAAATATAAAACTCAATGAAATGAAAAAAAATTAAAAAAATGAATTCACGCCTTAATATTTGCTTTGCATATAAACAACAAAAATAAAATCAAATCAAATAGAAACTAATAAACTTCTAGCGTAATTGCATTAGAAGATTCATATGTGTAAACTTTCACAATTCAGCGGAATTATTTTATTAATATGAAAAGGGGTATAAAAACCCTTACATGAATTCTAGAATGGGAAAAAGAAGAAAAATGAAATAATATTAAATGAAAGATATAACAACTATATCTCCAATTAATTAATTTGTAATAATTGCTTGAAAATAAAGAAAATGACATAAAATAGAAAAGCCTAAAATAGAAAAGGAAATAGATCCAATCCAAGGAAATAAATCTAAAATAGGTAAGAAAACCAATCGAATCCTCATAACTTCTAACATGAATAAATTATTTCCTAATATAACTTCTAACATTTTATCTCAAGTTGAAACATGGTTGACAATCATGTTCAACTTAGATTTGAAAATATCAAGCAATGGGCGAGGAAGATTCTTTGTGAGGTAGAACTTGAAATATTCATCTCGTACTTGGTAATCAACCCTAAGAGCATTTAGAGATATTTTTAGTTAAATGTGGTTGTCATTGCTACAATTTCTACAATGTCTGTAGGTAGGCGAAAGAGTCCTACAGGTAATATAGCAGGAAAGTTTTCAAAGAAGTAGACAGCCTACGGGAAAAATTGTAGGGTTTGGTCTGCAAGGGAAAAAGAAAGGAAAAAGCTTTGAGGGTATATTGCAAAAAAAAAAACTCCAAAGAATTGCCTACTATAGGGAAATGCTCCAAAGAAATGCCTGTTGTGGGGAAAAGTTCTAGAGGAGGGCCTGTTACAGGAAAAAATTCCAACGAAGGGTCTACTGCAAAAACAAAACTCCAAATGAGGGCCTACTACATGGATGAACTCCGAAAGAATGTCTGCTACAAGAAAAAACTCTGAAGGAGGGCCAGCCGCAGAAAAAAAACTTCAAAAGTGTATTTTTCCTAGGCCAAAAATAGGCCTCACAGTAATCATCGAAAATGACCTGGCCAACATGGGAAACCCTTGCAACCAAAACAATTAATGAGAAGAATAGGCCTCGAATGTGACCCAAGTGAAGTGAATGGCATATCCACTTAACAGATAAAAAGCACCAAATAGCGAAGCGATGGCCGCATCTCTTTGGTAAGGGAGGGGTTGGTCGATGCATTTGTTGACAACTTCAAACTAGTCATCCTCTTGTTGGATGTCATTGAGTATTATTCTTCGGACGAATTAACGTTGTTAAATTTTTCAAGGTAGCAGAAACTGCAATAGAGCTAATAAGAAATACAGCAGGTGCAACAACCAGTATCAACCAAACCATTACGCCAGCAAAATACATGCTCGTGAGACCATACATAACAATAAAAATAGTGGCATCTGATAACTGCTTAAAGCATAAATATAAGCTAGTAGGAAATAGTAAAAGAGAAATATGAAAGTCAAACATGAAGGAAGACCATATTGTTGGTTGATGCTCTGAGGCTGATGTTGTTGGTCCTTCGCATACGTCGGTCAAGAAGAGAATAAAAACAACTCGTCCAGGTAGAGATATAACCCATGGCATTCCGACTGCAAGAGCAAGATCACCCACACTTATGGCACACGTCAAAGTTATCCTCCATAAAGAACAAAATAATTTGGAATCATTTAACATGAACCGAGCCTAGAGAGTAAAATAGTTGAAGCAAGGAAAACACACCCATCGCAGCCATATGCTCCCCGAACTATACATGTTGGAAGATTACAAACCTAATCTGCATGGCAAGAAGCAACGCTAACACATGCATGCAATTGTAAGCAACTAGAGCCTTATTGCGTACCTCCCAGTAACCAGTAAAACCAACAAATAGAGTGGAACCAAATTGATGACAAAGTAATACCCACCCCATGCCATTACCATATAGAAGTACCCAAATGCAGAACTGAGAGCCTAAGTGAGTGAGTCGGTGTTGACTATCTTGACGAGCAGGTAAAACATCAGAAGCGCAAAAATGGCTACTCATTCATTATCATAAGAACTAGCAACGGATCTTGATATGTAACCAAGGCAGATAGCGATAACCATAGCCACCACCAAGCCAGCACCTGAGTTCCAGATCTCCTTCCCAAAAAAGTAAGCAATGATGGCGGATTTAGAGGCAAAAAAGGGAGCAATGTCGCCCATGGTTTCAGACAGAGAGGGAAGAGAGGGGTTCCAGTGGCCAAAAACTACAAGGAAAGGAGTTCTTGTGGTTAGGGCATACAAGGAAAAATTGTCGGTTGCAGGAAATAGGAAATTTCTGGCAGAAAAACTGAAAAGAAGAGGCAAAGGAAAGGCCTGCAGCACAACAAGGTTTGCGAACTACAGGGAATAGAAAGTTTACGGTGGTAGGAGACTCTAGGGTTTGTTTCAAGGCTCAGATATCATGTTGAATTTCAAAATTCAGTGGAACTATTTTATTGATATAAAAAGGGAGTATAAATACCCTTCCATGAATCACTAATTAGGAAAGACAAGAAAAAAAGAAATAACATGAAGGAAAATTTATAACACATATATCTCCAATTAATCAATTCATAATAATTGCTTGGAGATAAAAAAAACCACATAAATAAGGAAAGCCTAAAATATGAAGAAAAAAAAATTCAATCCAAGAAAAAAAATCTAATCCTCATAACTTCTAACATTAATAAATTATCTTCTAATATAAATTCTAACAATATGTATTATATTTTTTCTTCTACTTTTCACCTTCAAGTCTTCATCAATTGCACAGAAAGGGGGGATTAGAGTAGTAAGGACCATAGCTCTTATAGGATGAAGTTTGTGACTTAGCCTTAAGATTTTCCACATGTGTAATTACGAATTGCATATTCCTTTGCACAACCTATTAAGCACCAAAAAAACAATAAAAATAAGTTAAATCAATTAACTACCTTAATTAAGTCGATGATAAAGATTAAAATTTTAAATTATAAAATATTTGCATTAGTTAGATGCATTGCATAACAAACATGTTTAGGATACTTGATTTGTACAATCAAGCTAAACGACATACTTCCTCTTTCTAATAATCAACAACTCGGACTATATTGTATTCATATGATCGGATCTCATGGTTTTAAAATGCTTAAGAGGTTTAGCCGATAGTCCTTTCCAAATATAATTATAAATCCAGTAGAGTAGGACTTGATTCGGTCCTTTTTGGGATTGAAATATAAATCATTTTCTTTCATTTCAGTATATTAGGGTTTGAGGTTCTACTTAGTAAACCTCACCTTTCGTCTTATGATTTCAGGTTGTTCTTCTTGTTATGACATAAACCCTCATTTTCTAGGCTTTCTCACAATCTGTTATTGTTGAAAATAAATCGTAACTTTCTATTAAGAGGATCAACTTAAATAAATAAATCTTTCAATTTCAGAATCATTAAAACGCAACCATAGAATTGTAAAAGTGCTACTGAGTTTCTCAGTATCTAAGTGCTTCTTATGTTTTCTTTTTTGTACTCCGAAAAGAACTGTTCTAAATTGAATTATCTCAATTAAAATTTTAAATAGCAAGCTTGGAAAACTTAACATTGCTTTGGAGACTTAATCATAACCTTAATCGAGAGTATTCTTAAGAGATTTGTTCTCATAAGATATAATTAACTATAGGGGAGGGTTTGCTCTTATAGGGAACTTATAAATTAGATTAATATAAATCATATCTAACCTCTAGATTAATAGAAGAAAATCTATCGGTCAAAGCAAGCCTATCAAATTTGAATGAAAATTTTTATTTGAGAGACCGAGTCAGTTTTAGAGTAGTTTTTTTATCTTTTGAGATAATATATTACTCTTGATGTGGTAATATACGTATGCATACGTGAATAAACCCAAAACCTATTTTAATCTCTATGGGATTCTTCTCAATAGAAGATCTTATATACCTGCCTAAAAATCACCATGTATGTGCTGATGTGGTGGAACGCTCGTCTCAAACATGAGCAGCAAAATATTTCTAAGGAGCAATTCAATAAGTGGGTCTCTAACAAGAATTATAGCCTATGGGTAAAAAAAAAAAAAAGATGTGGAAAGTAGTGCGAGTTGTATTGGTGACATGAACAAACCATGCAAGAACAAGGCATAGAGTTCAGAAGATATGCACCGATGATTGGTGTGTTGTTATATAAGTCTTTAAGCTGATTAATTACATGAATGGACTACATTACATCATCTCTAATAAAATTCTACTCTTCTCCATCAAAAACCTCAATCACTCGAGTAGGTTTGTCATGGTCATTGAAAGAAATAGCAAAACTCAAGGCAGCAAACCCTTTAATGACAAATAGAGAGAGGAAAAAAATAATCAAATAGTAGAATTAAGAAAAAGAAAACTATTAAAAATAATTTTACAAAAATTACTTGTTTTATAAATATTAGGGGAGGATTGAAAAATCAAATCAATTACTTCTGGACCATTCAAGACACTCAAAAAGATCTGGAACAACACATTCCAGTTGACGTTGCCCGCCTATATGGATACAAACTTCGTGGTGAATGTGGAAAACCTAAATTTATTAGACCTTTCAATGATGAATAACGTTGTCGAGGAAGTTCTCTCCCCTTTCAACGGCAAACCAATGGGCCAAGAGAATCAAATAGGGTAGAGCCAGCCATTAAAGAAGTGTAACATGAAGAAACACTGCAATATCAAGAAATAAAAACGATATCTTTCAGCATTATGAGCAGGTATCGATGTTATTTTCTATGAAATGAATGCCCAGAATATTAAGCATAAAATTAACAAATTATGAAAGATATACATTTTCCTCAACAACAAGGCAATGAAGGTCTTCTTCAGTACAAGCAAAGAGGTTATAAAGAAGCAAGAAGAGAAATGGAATTGTTAGGGCAAGAAGAGGAAGCAAGCTTTGAAGACCACAGCATAGCTTTAGTTTGATTAACAGTGGAAAGCTCGAGAAGGCAACAAACTGAAGCCATCAGAGCAGAAACTCAGACGAATCATCCTTTTTGTCTGTCTTCTACTGAAAATTTCAGCAGTGCGGAAAAGGAAAGCAAAATACTCTTGGTCGAAAAAATCCAGGAAAAAAACGGATAAAAAATCATACAAGCAACCATTAGTTCCATGTAAATTGATCCAAGCATAATTCAGGAAGGAATTAAGAGATTGGAGAAAAAGGGAACACCCTAAGAGTCCGACCAGAGTTCGGATTGAGCTTCTTCTTCTTGCTGTCTCCTCTTCACCTCGTTCTGATACCTCCGTATCTCCTCAGTCCTCCTCTCCTGCACCGAGCAAAGGACAAGAATGACCAGGCAAACAGAGCCTGTGTGGAGAAAGAGAAAGTGAGAGAGAAGAGTTGCCTTATAGCCCATTTCGACCCGATGCATCACGTAGAAACCTAGGACTCCGCCGAGAATGGTACCCGTCACAATTCTTATGTAAGCCCACCGCTGTGAAACCATTCCTGCGCTCGCCGTCGCCGCTACCCGGGGGCTTCTCTCGATCAATGTCGAGCCTCCTATCTCCGATGTTGGAACTTCGAAGATGGAAAGAGACTGTTTAAAGAAGTTCAAATGAATATGATTCAGTTTTGGTTGGGAGAGAGCCCATTTGAATGAAATATACTTACAGTTATGTGTGGAGTCTAATGAAATTAAGTCGTAGAGCTGATCGGCCTGGTAACATAGGGAATATTCCTCTCATGTTATTCTGTGTTACTCATGTGTTATTGTATGTTATTCATGCATTATTGTGTTCTGGGAATATTCTCGGTGTTATAATAATACAATAACACATCAATAATACTTGAGTAATACACAATAACACATGAATAACACACAATAACACCTGAATAACACGAGATGAATGTTCCCTTGTGTTACCGGGTCGATCACCTTCACGGCTTAATTTCCTTGGACTACGCACGTAACTCTACGTGCGGAGTCCTAATGTAATATTTTATCCATTTAAAGAGCGCAAGTTACACCAGAACTCCAAATCTCTAAGTTTGGATTCCAATAATTGTTGTGTTATAAGAATATTCTGTTGTGTTACATGAATATTTCATCAACATTATTAGTAAAAAATGAATTGTTAGTCGAGTATTATGTGGTGTTATTCGATTACTTTGCAGTGTTATTGGAATATTCTTCTTCGTTACTTAATTTGGGGTTACACACAATAACCTGAATAACACGAGATGTATTCAAAGAAGATTATGTAAATTTGATTTACTGTAACTTTTAAAGTTATCAAGTTTTTTGCGTCGCTGCCGGGAATAAAAAAGTTAAGAAGAATTCTGATTTTAGTAGAACTTTAATTGAATTGTTGAGAATCTAAGTTTAGCAATTATTTATTTTTTATGTTATTTCATATTTTGTTTGAACTTGCATTATTGTTGTGTTTTCTTGTAGTGCTGAAAAATTAAAAGATGAATAAAAAGCCATATATATATATATATATATATATATATATATATATATATATATATATATATATATATATATATATNAATGGCTTCAACGCACAGCACGTGCGACACATCTGCGGAGCAATTGCTCATGCGAGTGGCACGATTTTGTCTCCTGTTGTACGAATAACTCACAACGAGCAGCGAGGAGTGACATTTTTTTGCAAATAGCTGAAGGTTGAGCTAGTTCTATTTTGAACGGCTTTTGTAGGATAAGGGTCCATTTGAGGCAGCTTATTTGGTGCGGTGGTGCTTTGAAAATGTATCTAGCATGTTTGGGTAAACTACGTTTTGGCAGCTTATGCATTTTCAAAATGACGGAAATAGTGTCTTCACACCGAGCATATCTAGGTGTGGTGGCAGTTTTCTGGCAGCAGTCTGACTTTTCCAAAATAATAAAAAATTGTAATAGTCACTGCACCTAGCTTATCAACAAATTATTTTTAATCGGCTTATCAACAGATTATTGAATAAGTTGCAGTTGCCTCAAACAGATACTAAATCTCATTCATACGGGAAAATGCAAGTTCATTCCTTTAGTAGTAAGGAAATGCATTTTAATGTTTAGCAAAATTACCTATCATGATGTTTACTACTTTAGTAATTAAATCAGCATCAAGTGTTAATACCATAAACATGAGTGGTACATCTAAAAGGTCGCATGAGGATGGAGGGCACTCCACTCCTATTAAGAGGTCACATGAAGAGAGTAGTATGTTCTCTGGTCTTTCGGGAAAGACAATTCAACCACTTGCTAATGATTTGCACTTGCCTTATGAATCTGGGCTTGATGGATGACCAGTAAAAGTCCAACGCATTGAACCTCGGGACAGTGATAAGAGGTCGTTGCATTGAATATCTTCTTCTCCCAACCATGGTGTGGATCATCCCACTACTTCTGAAAACAGGTCAGAATTGAGAGCTTCTAAGGAAGCGAGAGATGTAAGAACTGTAATCAGGGAAATAAAGTCAGACACCAGGGATTCTTGCATTGATATAAAGATGGATTTACATGTCAATAAGGCTGACAGTGATGCAAGAGATACAAGGGGTGATGAAAAAGAATTAAGATCAGATAAGGGTTCTTGTAATGATATTAAGGGTGTTGTTAAATGTGAAAGAGATAATTATGCAGCATCTATGTCTCATATAAGTTGGAAAGAGAGCAAAGATTAGCTTTGGCCTAAGAGATATACGGAACCTTCTAATGAGAGTATGGATTCATGGCAAATTGCAAGGCATTTGCAAAACACAATTGAAGTTGGGAAGGATCAACTGGCAAGAGCTGAGGATAGAAATCCTTTGGGATCATATGAGGGAGTTACTAAGAACAAGGTTGACTTGAAAACTGAAGATAAACTCAGGGAAAAGGACAAGAAGAGGTAAGATGATAGACAAAAAGATTTTGGAGAGTGGGACAAGGATAGAATTGACCGAAGAGGAAGCACTCAGCTTGGTGAAATCAACAATGAAGGCAAGGAATTGAAGGGAGACAGAGAATTAGAGAGGTGAGAGAGGGAGCAAAAGGATGTTCCAAAGGACAAGGAGCACAACGATTTGGAGAAAAAACATGTAAAGAGAGAATCTCCAAATTCTAATGAAAGGGAGAATTCACATTATTTGCAGAAAGGACATGAAGTATCCATAAAAATATCCGATCAGGTGATTTCAGCATTTGATCCTAGAGGACCTAAAGATGATGGTTGGAAAGGTTCTGATAGGGATCTTAGGTATAAAAAAAGAGAAAGGGATGCAGATGTTGGAGATAGATATGGCCAATCTGGTAAGTGTTATGACAAGGACTTGGATGATGGTGCTGAAGGAGATGGAGGTTTTGAGAGGGATAGAGATGCTTTTGGTTATGACATTCAACAACGGAGGAGAATGCTCCGATCCAGAGGCACCACACAACCGAATCATCGAGAGCCTCGTTTTCAATCTAGAGCTCGGGAACATGATGGATCCCAATGCGAGTCTGTCAAATGACTTGCTTCATATTTGAGGACCTTGATGATGCAAACAATTGTTTCAATTTGGATATGAGTGAAACATTTTTACTGGTGAGAATCATCTTTTTTTTAAGGAAATTTGTTCATGCCCTTTTTTTTAGAACAAGTTTGACAAGAAATGAACAAACAAATTTTATTCCCTTTTTACTCGTGAAGTTTTTTGGATTTGTTTATGAAGATTGTTTGATCCTCTTGAAATGCATTTGTAGTAAATACGTGGTAGAATCCTTTATTTAGAGGTTAGGCAGAGCAGTGCTTTGGTTGTCTTCATTGTGATATTAAATTTATAGGCTTGATCATTGAACAACCTCTTTGTAATACTTAGAGAATGTTGTTCACATTAATCTTTCCCTAGACCCTTAACAGCAAAAAAAAAAAGAAAAATGCATTGAGTACACCTTTTTTAAGATATATATATATATATATATATCTCTGTGTGTGTGTGTGTTATTAATCATTAAGAATAATTGACCCTTAAATGACATTTAAATACTTTTATTTGACTTTGATAATTAAGTTGAATAGTTCAAAACCCTACGGGAGTACCTATTTTTTTATGGGGCCCTAACTGAGCTATGAGATTACTTTAGGGTATGTAATGAGGTAAGTTTGTGGGCATTGACATGAGTCAATTTTACATGATTTCACGTGCTTTTACCCTACATTTTACCTATTATTTTTATTGATTTATCATATATATAAACTTTTGGAAGGTTTTGTTGATGTTGTGTAGGTTATAGGAGTTGAATACAAGCATTTTGAAACAAGAAAAACCAAACATAAAAGCGGCTAAAATGATCTGATCATGTTTGGAAGAGGTGTGACCACACAAAGAGATTGACACCAGTGGCGTGACCACGCCACATTCTACGTGAACATGTCAAAATTGTAGTAAAGTGGCATGACCACGCTGCCCGATTTATAAGACTGGTGTGACCATAACACTTTTCGACATGAGCAAGCCAACAACGAGGGAAATTTTTTTTTCAAGAAATTTTCTTACCAAATTCATAGATTAAACTATTAAAATGTTCCTTAGGGCATCTTTGAAAGTGAAGAGACCTAGAGACGATTGGAGAGCAAAAAGAGAGGGTTTTGGAGAGTTTGCCCTTCGAATTCTCTTTTCTCTTGGGGTTGAGGTGCTAAGGGTGTTTTTTACCTTTTACTTTGTATTTTCTTGCATATGCTGAGAGGTCTACTTTATGAGAAAGGAGTTGAATGCTGTGAAAGAGGGAACAAATTATTTTGTACGTTTTTACTTTTCAGTTTTACTTTCAATAATAATTTCAATGGAATATTTTTCTCGCATTCTTTCCAACATGTGTAGCTAAATTTCCTATCACATCTTTATGATATATGGTATGTGATTTTTATGATTTTATGGGATGATTTCTTTGCTTGTATCATTTTCTTAAGAAATGAGGGCTTTTTTGTTTTTGTGTTAACCAAGGAGTTTCATTTGGTCCTGATCTTGCCAACTAAGATATTAAAATATTTCATGATTTGTGACTCATGTCCGTTGCGTGGAAGAACAAAATGAGTAACCACAAAATTTGGGTAAATATGGACATATTTTATCTGAGCTTTGCAACATAAAAAGGGGATCAAAAAAAATTTTTGAGATGCCATGGGGATTGCGGAAGCCACAGCTTCATGGATTCTAGCATAAGAAGAACTTTCTATCTCTGTTGTCAATTATCACGTATAGGAAAGTCTAGGAAAATAACGAAGCACCACATCACCTAAATCACAGGGGCGCGAGCCTCACCTACGTTAAAGAACAACAAGATTCATCTACCATTATTTTCTATCTTTTTTGAACTCATTATCTTTTGTTTTCGCTTTTAAGTAGAATTTTAGATAACCAACTCCTATTTGTGATCACGCTAAACTAGGCTTAGAAGTATAGTGAACTAGATAATAACCCTCCAGAATAATTTTTAACACTTTCCTCGTGGGATTGATACGCAGTACTCTTTAACCACGTTATTACTTGATACATATACTTGTGCGAGTCGATTGACTCGCTTCACCGCAACTTCTCAAGCCATCACACATAAGGAGTAAATTTCAATAAAAAATTGTTGGCAATATCACTAGGATCCTATTACATCTAACTTAATTAATACTATATTCTTTGTTCTTTCTTTCCTTGCATGTCACTTCTCCAATCACCCTATTTTGATCAAATTCCTTCATTTTTTTTCATAGATCTAAGAATGAATCACAATATTTACCCACAAAAAGTTTAAAATGAAATTTTAAACTTAGATTTTTCCAATTTTATGGTTTAGAAATTTAGGTTCTATTTTAATGAATTTATTAGACCTATTATATATTTAATATGAAATGCATGATTTTGAGTAAGATCTAAGTTTTATTTCTTAAATATATAACTTTTTTATGTTAAACTATTATTGTATACCTTAGATTTAAAAATTTACTAGTACTCTTGCAATATTCACAACTTATGTAATGTGGAAGTGGTTCTTATACCTACACACCACTTAAACCTCCACAAATAGCAAAATAAATACCTAAACTTCAAATATTTCATAAAAACCACCCAAAACCTAAAACTTCCCATTTTAACCTCCGAACGCCCCTCCTCTCTCCCTCCCATGTGAGTGCATCCCCTGCGTCAGTCTCCGTCTCCCTTTGTTTGCCTCCCTCTATGGTGCCAGACATCTGTCTCCCTCTCGCATCCATATTTCCCATGTCAAACCTCCATCTTTGCCTCTTCTCCCGTGTGTAGTAGGTCATCTCCAGCCCAAAGCATTCCTCCACTTCAACCATCCAACTTGAATTCCACTACGAATATCCTCATTAGAATTTATTTGTTGAAGCTGTTTTGAAACGCTTTTGTTAGTTACTTCATTGGGTAAGGTTATTTTTTTATAGGTTCTAGTTCTTATCACTAACTATTATACCTGGTAGTCTAATTTAGACTTCTAGACTTTACTAATCTAGGGTATGTGTTATCCTTGATTTTGTTTTTATGTTAACTAATCGAAGGTTCATGGTGGATCTACTTAAGCTTTGTTCTCGTTTTTCAAGTTGGTGAATTTTAGATTTTGTTTAGGGTTTGTTATTTAATTGGTGGTTTGTTGTGTTTCATTAGGGTTTGTCAGTAGATATGAAAATCAAGATTCTCCTTAGTTTGATATTTTTTAAGTGCTTTACATAATATTTGTCTTTAAGTGTTGAAGTGACATTGAGTTACTTAGTTCTAATGTTACCTTAAGTTATTTAATTTGAGTGTTAAGATTATCAAATATTACTTAGTTTAAGTGTTATTGCTCAATTATTTCATTTCTTTTTATATATTAAAATGTTTTGGTTTAATAAGTTTTAAATGTTTAAATTATTTTAGATTATTTTTTAAGGTTTTAAATTTTTGTGAATTATTTTAAGTTTGTTTTAAAAATTGTTTTTGAATTGTTTTAAATCAATTTTTGAGGTGGTTTTAAAATGATTTGAATTACTTTAAAAGAATTTAAAATTGGTTTTAAATGTTTTAAGTTATTTTTTAATTAGTTGTAATTATTATTTAATTTGTTTTAAGCTATTTAAATCTTTTTAAATTATTTTTAGTTTTAAAAAGTTTAAGTTTTGTTTATACTTTAAACTATTTTTGAATTAGTTTTAGTTTGTTTTAAGTTATTTTTAAATTATTTGAATTAGTTTTAAATTTTAAAAAGTTGATTTAGTTATTTAGATTAGTTTAAGATTGTTTTAAGTTATTATTATTTTCAAATTATTTTAATTAGTTTAACATTGTTTTATGTTATTTTTAAATTGATTTAGATTATTAAACATTTTGAAATACATAAGCATGAAAATGACATATTCTACTAAAATATTTACAAGGATAACCTACATATTAGAGGTTCCTCTTCCTTTCTTTATTTATTTTATTATTTATTTTCACATACTTGGATATAAGAAGATGCAAAAATATTTAGGATAATATGCATTTTTACATGAAAAAGGAAGTTTACATCAACATAGAGTTAACGAAAATATGAAACTAATATGGAAGTGAACATATGACTAACATAAGTGTTTGCATGAACATATGATTAGCATGAGTATTTACATGTACATAAGACTAACATGAGAGTTAGGTTTGGATTGGATTTGGCTTGGGTTGGTTTTAGGTTGGACTTAGGTTGGTCTTGGGCTGGACTCATTGTGGACTCGAGATGCACTTGGGTTGGACCTAGTTAGCCTTGGGTTAGATCAAGGTTGGACTTGGATTGGATCTTGATTGGAACTTTGGTTGGACATAGGTTGTACATGGGTTGGATTCGGGTTAGACTTGGTTGGATTTGAGTTGGACCTAAGTTAGACTTCGATTGCACTTGGGTTAGGTTAGAGTTGGTTTGGACTCAGGTTATGTTTGACTTGGGCTAGATTGGATTTGGGCTTGGTTGGGTTTGGGCCAACCTAAGTCTAGCCCAAACCTGAGCTTAATCTATTTATTTATTCAACTATTTTTCATAAAAAAAATAAAAATAATATAAATGAAAGAAATAAATAAAATAAAAAAAAACATAAAGCACTGGAAGGAGGGGAAGCTAATAGGGAAACCCATTAGAGAGAAAGGAGGAAGGAAAAATAAGAAGAAATGTGTGCCCGTGGAAGAGGGAAAAATTTGTAAACGTCAAGGGGTACGCAGAGATGTGTACATAATAGGGTACACGGGGTTTATACGGGGATTATAAGGGGGTTATAACCCGTTGTACCTCCCGTGTAACTCCTGTGTAACCCCGCTGTAACCTTGTAATCTCAATGGATAAAATAAAAGCGCGGGTTACAGCTGAGTTACACGAAAGTTACAAGAGAGTTATAACACGCTTGTAACCCCCATGTAACTCCCATATAACGCTCGTGTACCATATTATGTATGCATCTCTGCGTACCCCTTGACGTACGCAAATTTGAGTAAGCCAGGAGACCTATTTATAGGCGAGAGAGCTTGGGACAACCGGCTGGAATGGTTGAGCTCCCACAGATCAATCCTCAAATTGCTATCAGCTGAGCGGGAATGGTTGGAGCTCCCAATGAGCGAAGGCGCCCAACGCTTGGCTCTCAAAATCGAGCGGGAATCTCACAGATTGTCAACGGTGAAAGGGAACGACATTAGGCTCAAATAAACTTCAAATTTATCAATTTTGATATTTTCAGCTTAATTAATTGATATTGGGCTTAAAATTGATTTGAGTTTATTCAAGCCTGAATTTAAACTTATAGTCTAATTTTAAGGTTTGATTAGAGTTAATAATGTTTAAAACCAACTTTGCATATCTTGATTTAAATGTCTTAGATTTTTTGGATGAATAAGAAGGTGACCAAAAGCGAAATCAACAAAAAATTAAGAAAAATTTTCATCAACATAAAGCTCTATCTAATTATTATATTTTTTATCATGTAATGAAAAACAACATTTTTTTAATTAAAAATGTCATTTTTCTCAATCCATAATTTATGCAAAGTCATAATGAGAGACAACTTATTTTCCAAGCACAACTTATTAAATGAACTCAATTTTGTTAAAGGATCTTTCAAAAATTGTATTATTTTCATCTATGATTTTGAAAAATGCTAGACCGGAGGATTTCTTTATATTATAAGAAAATGAAGCCCCTTGCATAAAATATACATAAAAAAAAACTATCATTTTTAACTATTACACAACATTCAAACTCAAAATATTACCATAACAACATTCTTAATCCCCATTGCATTGCATGTCAAAATAAAGTCTACCAAAACACAAGCATGAAACGAATTCAAATGAAGAGGTTCTTATATTTACAATGATCGTTGGCTGGCCCAAGCATACAGCAGCATTCAGCACACTGTCCAGCAGCATTCCTAATGCACATTTTAGCACTCCTGAATTACAATAAATAACTTAGTTTTTCGTTGGTTTTCAATTCTACATATAATTATTAATTAGACATCAGTACCAAATACATTATCTCAACCACATTATTTTCTGCACTTGAATCAACTGTCAGACTTCTATCAACTTTTCACATTTGTTTTATAGGAGTTGAGGCAAAATTTAACTGAAGTTACAAATAAATATTATCAACTCTAAAGCATAAATATGCATCAATATCAACATCATCAATACCCCAATCCTAACTATATGAATTAGCTTCACAGGTCTTCAGTTTTAACAAATCTTCTTAGTTCTAGCTTAAGCATTGGATGCATTTTACACAACAAAAAAGAAGCCAAAAAATATGAGCTTAAAAAAGCATCGATATTCAGCAATAACTATTCAGATGAATGGAAAACGCATTTTCAAAGCACAAGGCCTTAACAAAAATTTCAGAAAAAAAAAAAAAAAAGAAGGCCATGACCAACCATCAAGAGTTTACTGCATTTCCCAGTTTTCCACAGCCACCATCACCAACTAAACATCACTGGGTTTACTGTAAAAAAGATGCAAAAGCAAAAAAAATTATAAACTGATAATTCCAAGAAAGACCCCAAGCTAGTAGTACCAACAGAAAGCAGAAATAATTACTTTTTGCAGGCAACTTTGGGGTTCTGAGTGATCAGAAAGCTCATCTTCTATTCCTACCCTGCGCTGTAATCCTTTCTTCAGTTCCTTTTGTTCCATTGCTCTGTGAAACCTGAACAAGAAAAGAGGAGAAAGGTAGCTCATTAGACTTCATTGCATCAGCCAGAAAAATAGATTGATGAAACATGTTGAAGGTGTGAGCCATTTCTAATCTTCAATTATTGAAGGTGAGAACAGCAGGATATCTGCAGACATCAAGGAGACAAAGCAGAGCGGTCGATAAAATCTCTTACTATGCCACCTACAGTTCTATTTCTTCTTATGGGTAGAATCACTTAAAATTACATTTTAGTTTGGGAAATTTTCATACATACCACACAATTCACATCCAAAGTTTGATATTTACATTTATCACACCTCGGTGTCATAAA
>JXCR01142259.1:80386-107541 GCA_002079205.1 Phalaenopsis hybrid cultivar
AAAAAAAAAAAAAAAAAAAAAAAAAAAAAAAAAAAAAAAAAAAAAAAAAAAAAAAAAACCTAATCATATGAGCTCCTTGTTTCTTAGAAAATCAAATAGCACTATAAAATAATTTGAAATTTGTGCAATTGAATTATCATTGAAGCATAATGATTTATACGAGAAAAAAAATAAACTGCGATCATTTTGGCTAGTTAAATGGGGTGCAGTGTGCAGCCAATGAATGCATCATTGAGGGAGCCTTTGATGTGGATAACCTTACATTAGCATTTCTGGTAACGGTTTCCATGATTTAAGCCAAAGCAGGGCTGTTGAAAAAACAAATCTAATTTCAATTCAATTTGATTTTGAGTTTAGGCTGACTCACTTTACATTAATATAGCTAACCCTCCCTCCCTAGCTCCTAAAATTTCCTATTTTGTAAATACAAATATTAACAGATATATATATATATATATATATATATATATACGCCAGAGCGTATTCAAACCCCGGACCTGATGAGTCTTACACCAAAAATGTCAACTAACAGGCTGAGGTACACGGCACTTGACGGATACACACAAACATATAAATATATAAGACACTATAAACCTGATTTCTGACGGTGACTTTAAGCTTCTAATTAGCAATTACAAGTTAATCGTAACAAGCAACTCTTCTTCAAGCCATCATAACTGATCACTCAGACCTTTGAGGTTTTGAGCAGCCATAGAAAAAATACAGAAGCAAGCTGGTCAAAATAATTGCTAGTAGTCTTAGGCCCGACAGTTGGGTCCAACAAACATAAAGCACAACCTCTTGCATGAGAAAATCCAAAGAGCTAGCAATAATAACTAGCAACTGAGGACTCTACTAGATCCGAGAACAAGACACAAAACAATTGATTGATTAATGAAAGGCAAAAAAAGTTTGGCACCATTTAGTAAATTGCATTCAAGGTTCTAAATGAATCAAACTAAATCGCGAGCCAAGTTACGCTCAGTTGGATTGGTAGCTGTGAGTTTAGATATGACATGACTCATTAACTTGTGAGTCGATGCTTTTAAAAAATTTTAATATAAAATGCATTTAAATTATATTAAAACTTTTACTATACATTATTAAAAATAAACAACTTTTATATCTAATTTTTTTGTGGATTTCACGAAACTGTCTTCTGCAGATTAGAGCCTCATGATACTGCAGTGCCACCAATAGTGTAAATATAACATGTAGTACTTCTTCTAGTATCAATATTTCCAGCTAGATCAGCATCAACATAGCCCCGTACCTCTGAACTCTTTTCTGAGAAACACAAGAAAATTTCTGCAAAACCTCTTAAGTACCTCAAGATCCACTTCACTGCTTCCCAATATTCCTTTCCAGGATTACTCATGTATCTGCTAACAACTCCCACTGCATGGGCAATATCATGTCTGGTGCAAACCATAGCATACATAAGTGAACCAATAGCTGAAGCATAAGAAACCTTACTCATGTAATCTCGTTCCTCCTCTGACTTGGGTGACTGATTCTTGCTGAGTTTCAAGTGACTTGTCAACTGATTTGGCCTTATTCATATAAAACCTGCTAAGAACCTTTTTTTACATACTCAGCCTGAGAGAGTCTCAACATGTCTCTGACTCTATCTCTGACAATTCTCATACCAAGGATTTGCTTTGCAGCTCCCAAATCCTTCATTCTGACATCTGCTCCTTCAGATTATTGATTTCCTCAATACTAACACCTGCAATAAGCATATCATCCACATACAGCAGTAGGATGATATAAGAATTGCCAAAATACCTGACATAGCAACAGTGATCTGCCTGACATCTGCTGTACCCTGCACTGTGCATGAAATTATCAAATTTCTTGTACCACTGTCTAGGAGCTTGCTTCAGGCCATACAAGCTCTTCTTCAATCTGCAAACTGACTCTTCCTTTCCTTGTACCACGATCCCTTCAGGTTGGTACATGTAGATGTCTTCTTCAAGATCCCCATGAAGAAAAAATGTCTTCACATCTAACTGCTCAATGAAGAGATCTTCAGTAGCCACTATAGACAGTACCATTCTAATGGTTGTAAGCTTCACCACAGGAGAGAAAATCTCGGAATAATCAATACCGTGCTTTTGTTAAAAACCCTTTACAACAAGTCTAGCATTGTACCTCTTACTACCATCATGCTCAGTTTTCACCCGATACACTCGCTTGTTGTGTAATGCCTTCTTCCCAATTGGAAGATCTGCTAACTCCCAAGTCTGATTTTCAAGCAGAAAATTCATCTACTCCTTCATGGCTAGCTCCCACTTGCTCATATTTTAATTTTGTAAGATTTCTTCATAACTCTGAGGTTCTCCATCATCTGTCAATAAAATGTAGTTCAAAGCCGGAGAATAACGCTGTGGAGAACGTCTGGCCCTTTCTAACCTGTGAACTGCAACTGTAGGGGTAGACTGCTCTGAAACTGACTGTGGAACAATAGGAGTGAATGCTCCGGATCCACACTCCTCATCACCCGCATCTCTGTCCTGCACTGTGACCTTTGGTAAATCATCAAACTTTACCAACTCAGATTCCTTTAGTATTGTTTCAGAAACTGTACTGGACTTGTCCTTGTACATAACATTCTCATTGAAAATCACGTTCTTGCTCCTTATGATCTTACGACTCTGATCATCCCAAAAACGATATCCAAATGTCTCATCTCCATAGCCAATGAAATAACACTTCCTTGACTTAGCCTCAAGCTTATTACGAGCATCAGGATTAATGAGAATATAAAAACGACAACCAAAAATCTTAAGGTAAGGAAATTTTACCTTTTTTCCACTCCAGACTTCTTCAGAAAATTCACAGTTTAATGGAACAGATGGCCCCCTATTGATCAAATAAACTGCAATACTAACTGCTTCTGCCCAGAAAGTATGTGGTAGTTCGGCGTGCAATCTCATGCTTCTAGCCCGCTCATTAATGGTCCTGTTCATGCGCTCTGCAACACCATTTTGTTGTGGTGTTCCTGGAGTGGTCTTCTCCATTCTGATTCCCTGAGCTGCACAGTACTCCTTGAACCCATCATCAATGTACTCACCACCATTATCAGATCTCAGACATTTCAACTTTAAACATTTTTCTGTCTCAACCATAGCCTTCCAAGTCTTGAACACACTGAATACATCAGATTTATACTTCAATAAATAAACTCATACTTTTCTGATGTGATCGTCAATGAATGTGATGTAATAACGAGAGCCTCCAAGAGATGCCACTGGAGAAGGTCCCCACACATCTGTGTACAAAATCCAACTTTCCTGCCTTTGGCGTTCTGCCACCTTTCAAGAAACTAACATTCATTTGCTTCCCCATAATGCAACTCTCGCATATACTGAAATCAACTGACTTCAGTTCTGGTAGCTTGCCTCTGGACTGAAGTTCCTTCATACCTCTTTGACTCATGTGGCCAAGTCTGCAATGCCACAACTCTGCTGTGTTCTCTGTAACAGTAGCATCAACACTGTTAATTAAACCAGTAGTCATATACAATGTACATGTTTTCTTACCCCGAACTAGTACCAATGCTCCTTTAATAATCTTCCAGGTAATATTTGAGAAAACTACTGAATGTCCACATTCACCAAGCTGCTTAATAGAAATGAAGTTCTTCTTCAGTTCAGGAATGTGTCTGACCTTTTACAGAGTCCACTTGTTTATATTTAAAAGTGCAATGTCAATATCTCCCATTCCTACCACATTCAGAATTTCTCCATCTGTCAGATATACTTTTCCAAAGTCACCTGCAACACAATTCCGCATTAATTCCCGATGGAAAATTATATGGAACGAAGCTCCTGAATCCAGTATCAAGTCATCAACATGACTATGAACTGTCAGCAGTAGTGCATTATGTGATTCTTCAGTTCCCACATTCGCACTGTCAATCTCCTTCTTAAGATTCCTGCAATTCCTCCTTATGTGGACAGTTTTGACACAATTCCAGCAAGTTACTTGTTTACCAAGCATTGACTTGCTCCTGTTTCTATTCTTTGATTTTGATCTTCGATTTTGATCTTCCCCTGTTTGAGTTCCTGTCAAATAATCTCCCTCTGGAATCAATATTTAGTGTCGAACTCGAACCTGAGATCTCGCCAGAATCTTTTCTGCGCACCTCCTCAGCCAAAATCAAATCACGAATATCTTCAAATTTCAATTTAGATTTACCGCAGAATTACTGACAGTCATCCTCATAGCTTCCCAGCTATTTGGCAATGAAGCCAACAAGATCAGTGCATGTATCTCATCATCAAATTCAATTTCCACAGACGATAATTGATTTGTGATGGTATTGAAATCATTCAGGTGTTGTACACCAGACGTACCTTCCGCCAACTTCAAATTGAATAATTTCTTCCTTAGATATACCTTGTTATTTGTCAATGGCTTTTCATACATACCTGACAGGGCAGTCATAAGATCTACAATCGTCTTCTCCTTGACGATGTTGTATGCAACGGACATCGATAGGGTCAATCGAATGACCCCCAGAACTTGTCGATCCAACAGATTCCATTCAGTCTCTTCTATTCTTTCAGGTCATTTCCCCAATAACGGAAGATGAAGTTTATTCCCATAGAGGTAGTCTTCTATCTGCATCCTCCAATAACCAAAATTTGTGTCATCGAACTTCTCAATCCCTGAAATCTTCACTTCGTCTGTAGCCATTGGTTAGAATACCAGTTGTTGTGGTATATTTAAAATTTAAAACAGTCGACGACGAAGCGAATAAAATAGCACGAGAAAATTCACACCAAAAGAACACACAGATTTACGTGGTTCAGCAAATTGCCTATATCCACGGAGTTACGGAGGATTTTACTAATTGACGAATTTACATCAGTCGATCACCTCGACTTACAAAAAGAATCTCTCACTCTTCATTACTCTCTTTGTTCTCTCTCTACATCAAGATACACTAAAAAAGAAGAAATACGGAGAAAGAAGAAGAAAAATTGAATAAAAGAAAACCTTTTACTCTCTGGTATCATTTTATCTTCTTCTAGTACACAAGCCTTCACAATGCAATTTAATTTGCCTGCTTCTTCTACTTTCGAACCACAAAAGGAAGTCTATTCTCTCCGCAAGTATGATGAAGAAGAATAGGATCAAAAGATTTTTATTTCTCCTTTTAATCCTCTTCGAATGCAGCCTTTGCCGCAAGCCACAAGCAAGAACTCCTGTCTCCCTTTTTTTTTTTAATTAGTGGCGGGACCCTCCTTATGACAAAGGAAGAAGTGGGAGTAGTTATTTTGAAGAGAGGTGACTCTTCATAACAATTAAATGGTTAATTGTTATCTTAATTAACACTAAAACAGGCTCCACATACATAACATTAAACCCTTATAAATAACACATGCAATGTTACAATAGGGATATATGGCCACCTAAGAGCAATAATTATCATTAATAGGGTAGTGAGCAAGAATCCCAAAATGATATTATTCTACTAAGTGAAACCTAAGAGAAATAAGAAGCCAATGCATCTGCCCAAGTTTATTACTCTAAGGCTCAATTCCTTCAAAAGCTCCGTCGCAGAACGACGACGGGCATCTCCAGTGCAAAATGTTAATTTTTTTCGTGTTCGTCTGCTTAAGCATTCGAAGACGAGCCGAAAATGGAAGAGCAGCAAACATACATTTTCCTCCAAGTGGCTTTGCATGCAAATTGAACAGAGCACGGGTATCGTTCTCAACGAAGCCCGACTCATTATCTTAGTCACTCGCATCACCTGAACTTCCTTTCTTCAATGTATCTCCACAGTCTAAACATTACAAACTCCCAAACATTAACAATCTCAACATCAACATTGCCACATTTTGAATAATTCATTTTATCAGATGTAAAGGGCAACCTACATATGAATAACATGAAAATAACACATGAAAATGTACTGTTTTTTAAATCAAAATTAAAAGCCATCCACCAATAAAAGGTTTCCAAAGTTAAAGGTTCCACATTCAAATTCAGTTTCAGAGTCCTAAGAAATTTCTTAAAATCACCTCCATCCCAAATCTCCATTACCTTAAATCTAGGCCTTGCAAAATATAGAGCCAGAAAGCATTTTATGACCGATAGCTAAGCTCAGCAAGAAACTTTCATCTTCCTCGAGATTGCTTCAATATCATCAATAACGAAAGATGATATTTATTACTAGATCAGGCAAAGTAAATCAAACTTATAATAAATCACAAGTCAGACAAAAAAAATTAAGTTGCAATAGCATTTTAATAATGATATCAATATAAAAGATTGAAACAGTTGGAAGTATCATAAATAATCTTCACAGTGGCATTTATCTTTCTTTATCTACAATTCCATCACATAATTAGCTCTAATGCTAGTAGTGATTGTGATGTATCACAGAAAAAATAATGTCACCTCAAAAGTCTCTTGTAGAATTAAGATGATAAGAGACACCAAAATTGTACTTATTCACCAATCAAAATCACCAAGCAAAACCCAAGCTAAGTGTTTGCTAGAAGAAGCCAATATTAACATAAATAATCTCTATTTTTTTATCGCAAATTTGAGAATGCACCTTAAAGCTTAATAATAGAACATTTAGGCAGCAAAATTAAGATCACAATCAAGTTTTCCACGGTTTACATGCTTTACTCATCTGCACTATCGAGTGTTTCCATTAACAAAAGTCAAGTAGATATTGATCCCCACCTTCCTACCTGCATTTTGGTCTAAGTTCATGGTCTAGTGCTCCAAATACAAAGCCATAAATTAACTGATTTTTTGAAATGAATACTAATCATACATCAATTTTCCAGCTTACTTAGTAATTGATTACCTTCATAGCAGTGAAAGCAAGAAAGAATACAAACAACAATGATAATAATAATAATCTATTTAAGGTAACATACTCTTTGACAAAAGCTCAATCGACTCCAACATTTCTTGATGAGCTTTTTCCGTTTCATGCCTTATTTTGGAAATTAGTTTGTCATGCTCGGATATAGAAAGTTTAGCATTCCCTTCTGCTAGGAGCATTGCTCTGGCAAGATCATTTTTAAGCGTTTGCTTTATAAGTTTTTCCTGTAACATTGAAAGGAAAAGGTATATTTTCAAGGAGCAACTCTATAAATCTGATTATAAGGATAATCTAAATTGCATTTCCATTTACTAAGACCTTTGTTTTAGCAGCAATAATTTGTTCAGTTTTTTCCTTCCTTGTTTCTACGAACTTTGCATTCTCTTCATCAAGAAATTTCCTCAGTGCTCTGATGAAAAATATACATAAATAACACTGAAATTTAAGATATAATCAAATTTAAGAAAGGAATACTTACTCAGTTCCAAGAGCCTCATCACAAAGGAACACTAAAATCCTTAATTTACTTGATGAATCCAATTCGTTGTATTTAGAAAGGTTGTCCATAAAATCCCAAGGCAGCCCTGTTGCGAGATGTTTATATTCGTTGAGACATTTACCAAGAGCTTTTAACCACGAGTTTTCACCGTTGGTTATGAAGTAGCGCCTTTAGCATTAATTTCGTTAAAAGAAGGCATCATCAGTACACCAAACAACAGCGATATGAAACTTTACGACACTCTGGAAAATACATACTCTTCTCCCATGTCCTCTAAGATGAAGGAGAGCAGTCTGATTTGAAATTGAATAATTGCTGAACTTGATCGGCAACGGCGAAGTGATAAAGAGCCTCTGATTAATTCCCTGATAATTGCATGAGGCTCCCCTTTCTTTATATCGAGAACCTAAAATTAACTAATGTCATTCTTTAATACACAAAGCAAATCACTGCATGAGCAAGTACATAAGCAAATACAGACACAAAACGAAAGCAAGTAATAATACGAGGGAGAAACAAAATTAGCGCTAAAACCAATTATCATATTATGCTACCTTTCCTGACTTGCAAGGATATACTTTGACAGAAAACTATAATGAAATGCTGGAAACACCGGATAGAGCTCGAAAAAAATGGAAAGAAAAAGTTTTCAAGAGCAAGTAGGACTGAAAAAGAAATAGTGCTTCGATGAATAATTTGACAAGTCTTTATATAAGATTTATATATTTTCATTTATTTACACAACTGAATAAATTAAAAAAAAATTAAGAACTTAATATATAAATAAGGGAGGCATTTACATACATACCATCTAATTTCTATGTATTTACATATCTAACACCAAAACTTACATTTACAATTATACCATCATCTTTCTTGCCATATAAAAAAATACCCTTATTTACTCTTAAAAAGCTAAAAGTACCTTTTTAAACATTTTCTCTTAGAAGGAAATTAACCTAAGGCAAGGACGATGACTCGAGTTGATGAAGGATTATGATTTGGATATTCAGTACCATCCTGGTAAGACAAATGAGGTTACATATGCTTTAAGAAAAAAGTGTTCGACATAATGCAACGTATATGATCACTCAGACACACTAGTTAATGTTGGACATGGAGCAAGTTCAACTTGACATTGTACCGGCAGGAGCCCATTCGATCATGTATCAACTATCAGTTCAACCTCCACGTTGGGATCATATTTGTGCATCTCAGATGAGGGAGGGATGCAAAGTTATTACAACTTAGAGAGCCTGCTGAAAATGGGTTGAACCCGGAGTTCAATATTGATCGACCTAACACGATGTGATTTCAAGACCGGTTGTGTTCCAAATCAAGAAGATTTTCGATAGAAGATACTTTGCGAGGCACATTTTACCCCATATTTGACACGCCCAAAAAGTACTAAGATGTATCAAGACTTCAAGAAGTTATTTTAGTGGTCAAGTATGAAAAGCAACGTAACTGAATTTGTAGCCGAACATCAAAAACCTAGTGGTTTGTTATAGCTCATTCCCATTCCAAAGTGAAAATGAGATGATATTTCAATGAATTTCATGGTTGGTTTGTAGAGATCTAAGCAAGGATACAAAGTTATTCGGGTTGTGGTCAATAGACTAATTAAGCCAACAAATTATTTTTTAATCAAGCAAAATTACTTGGTGAAGAAGTTAGCAGAGATTTACATTAATAACATCATTCGACTGCATGATATTCTAATTGCCTTTATGTCTTTGATCGAGATGGGAGATTTACTTGTAGATTATGGAACTAAGCACAAGAAGTTATGGGCACGATATTGGAACTATGTACTACTTTTCATCCTTAGACTGACGAATGGCCAGAGCACACCATTCAAACCTTAGATAACATATTGAGAGCTTACATTTTCAACTTCAAGGGTAGATGAGAGGACAATATTCCACTGGTCAAATTTGTTTATATTAACAACTTTCAAGCTAACATTGGCATGACATCGTACGAGACACTTTACGGCTGGAAGTGCATATCCCCCTTATAAATAATAATAATTATAATAGCTTGCTAATGACATGATGTGTATGATGTATAAAGAAGGTTATTAGATGTGAATATCAATATTAAGGGTTATAGACTTTACCACCTTTCTCTAATTAATCATAAATAATTAATAATGTTTAATAATAATGATGAAAAGTCTTCTTTGGTGTAAAAGTATAAATTACATGAACATTAATGGTTTGACATTTAAATGCAATAATTAGCATTATAGAAATTTTCTTATGAACTCTATAACAATGCAATCTTTATTAAATTGCTTGTATATATTAAAATATCTACCTTGCAAAGTAAGATTATTATGGCTTGTTATATGCAATATCGTGTAATCATCATTTCATTTTCATCCCCTATATGTTATATCATTGCCAATAAATTTGATATAATAAGTTGTCATTTGAAACCCTTGGAGATTAATTTTATTATTTAAGTTTTCAGTTTTAATTTATTGAAAAAAGAGCTTCTAGAAACATATTTCAAATAACATGAGAACGTCATCAAGGTCATTAAATCATTTACTTAATTTATTAGTAGTTTCTGTTTTTTTTTTAATTAATTACTACATTAATTAGATTTCAATTCTATGTTTGTGTCAAGAATTTTTGGATGCATTGATCGTATCATATTAACTACAAATTTATCCACTCACCATGTTCTATTTGATTGTTGTTGTTTTCTAAGAATGACTGGTAAGCCACAAGAAGTTTTTTATTGGCAACTACTCGTCATTATATTATACTGAATTCACTTGCCAAACCTTAAAAAAAAAATTATATTGTTCTTAGAAACAACAAAAAGTAAAATGTATGTAGAATTTTATACTTAAAAGGCAATCTGGAAGCTTCAGATAAACGAAATATTTACTACAAATAAACAAAATGGTGCTCCAAAAGGTTGCGAGTGAACGTGTGTGAGGTAGGGCTTATAATTTGGCTCAAAAATAAAAATTGCTAATAATAAGAGTATTTTTCTTTTTCCCTAGAATCAGCTCAAACTAAGCCAGATGACTCGAGCATGAACAACAACTTTGCTCAATCAATTCTTAAAGCAGGCTTCAAGCCATACAAAAGATGTGGTGCGCGCGTGTGTGGAGTGGGTGTTTTGTACATGTATAAAAAAAAACATAAGCTTTTGTATGAATAAATAAATAGACAGTAGAAATAACTAATTTCCAATCAACTCTATTCAATTTGCTGCAAGCTGAAAATCAAACTGATTTAAGCCAAACAAACTCATAATTGAATCAGCTTGAAATATGAGCAAATTTTGAAGGCAACGAGATTCATTGTCAGGACAAGTAGAATGTTTCATCAGATGAACAAGAAAGGCAGAAGTATTATACCTTGGAAAACGCAGTGCAGAATTCCAAAAATTGCAATACAGGTCCAACATCTTCAGCTGGCAGCTCAAAACCTGCAACCATACTCAATGGTTTTCCTGCAGGTCGAACAGGTACTGNGAGGTCGAACAGGTACTGTAGCAATCTTCGGGGGACGCCCCCTTGGCTTAGGAGGCTTGTCCATGGTTTCATCCTTAGCATTGCAATGCAAGTTTTCTTTTTTATCTTCCTGCACAGACAAACCATTTTCCGAATTATTGATCTGCAACTTCTTATTATTTTGATCCTGGTCACTCCTTCCACCTTCAATCTTAAGCTTCATCTGCTTCAACTTTTTTGTTGGTTTTACATCTCTCTTCTCTACGAGCAAGCTCTTCTCCTTATTACAATCAGCATGCATGCTCACAGTATCATTCTTCTCAAAATTGTAATTTTCCTTGTCCCTGCATCTTTTTGAAGGCATTGGCACCTAACATAGATAATTCAAACGTAAAACGTCAATAGAGCAATCTCAATAAAATGACAAATCAAGCGTTCAAGCAAGATAAAAGCTACCTTTTTTGATGCAGGCGATTCCGTCGATGAGACAGCAGCATTTCTCATCACATTTTCTCCTCCGTTACTTAACAATTCATGAACTGACGAGAATCCAGTAAGTTTTGCCGTATGGACGAGAATCCCAGTTGGCGGCTGACCCTTTTGCTTCCTATTAAAACAAAAACCGTGCCATAACATTATGGAACAAAGTCAATCATAGAAGAACGAGGCCACCAGAGAAAGTTCAGAAACATCTACATGCAGAAGCTGCAGTTGCAGACTCCCCTACATTTAGGGCACTTCCAATCATCCAAACTAGAAACCTCCTCGGCCTTCTCACCATACCTGGGCCAACAAGTCCCTTAAGCGCTAAACATAAATTGATACGAAAATTTGAGAGGAAAGTACCTGTTAAGGAGGCACTTGTGGCAGAAATGGATGGTGCAAGTCTTTTCCCTTTTGGTCGCCTTGCAGGAGGCAGAGAAGTCCATGGTCTTCTGCCGGCACTGCTTGAATCACATAAAAAAGGGGAAATCCGGTGAGAAGAGAAAAAAGGACTATGTTAGGCCAGCTAAGGTTTCTAGCTAGGTTTTACCTGGTGACATGTCTTCCCGTTCTCCGAGTCGTAGATACGCCCTCCCTGTACTCGGACCCCGGGATTCTTAGAACGCTTGGCTGGGGGAGGGACGATATCCTTCTTGCTCTCGCTTTCCTCCATTTTCCGGCGGCGGCTGACTGGCGAAGTGGGAGGAACGGCCATGGATGAGGGTGACAAGCTCTGTTGGATCCGACTGGAGGGTTAGCGCAAAGAGAAGGCGGTGTTCAATTTGTAGAGCATTTTGCTTTGCCGCCAAAGTTCTTATTTTTATTCTAGTCATTTCGAAAGACTAGCATTTTGGAGGAGCATCATTGGCGCCAAATGCAGCGTTTTACTTCCCTCCAGTCACGATTCGATTTCAGTGTGTGTGACCCATGAAAAAAATTTTCTTTGCGTACTCCTGACATAGCTTTAAGTGCGGATCAAATTATTTTTAAGTTATTTTCAGGTTATTTCTGAGTTATTTTTAATAATGCCGAAATAACCCAGAAATATCCCAAGAATAAAAACTGCGGGTTATTTCTGGATTATTTTAGTATTATTGAAAATAACCCAGAAATAAACTGAAAATAACTTAAGAATAACCTACGCCGCACGTAGAACTATGTCAAGAGTCCTGACAGAAAAAGCGCTCGTGACCCATGCCCTAGTTTGGGTTAGGGTTATAACTTATTTATGATGATTTGATTAATTAATTAATTAAATTAATTTGAACACTTTAGTAAGTCCTCAATTCCCAAATGAATGTGAATATTATCTTCTAAGGCTCCCTTTTAGGGGTCATTCAGCGAAGCTCCTTCAAAAATTTCGTTGCAGAACAACTACGTGACTCTCCATTTCGAAATGCTAAATTTTTTCGTGTTTGTCCTCTGAAGCGTTTGGAAACAGACGATCAACAAACATATATTTTGTTCTGACGCATCTTTGTGTGTGATTGAATGGAACTGATGAATCGTTCTCAAATGAAGCCTAAAGTTCATGAATAAATTGGTTACAAAGCTCGATTAAAATTTGATTATGGCTTGATTAAAACTAATTCAAGAATAATATCATTTAAATGCAGAGGCAATTACATACATCCCTAGGGGTGTCAAAAATTGACCTGACACGCCAACACGATTCGAACTCGGCTCGAAAAATCCAAGTTGGGGTTGACCCGAATTTTTTCAGGTCAGGTTCGAGACAGAGAATTCGACACGTTTATTATTCGCCTTGGATTTGGATTGAGCCAATCAGATCATTTTCAGGTCGAACTTGAACCCCGCTCGCTGACCCGAATTAACAACCCTATAAATATGAATCAACTTTTATTCACCTAAATCACTTATTTTGTAAAAGTGAAATACATCATTTCATACATGATTTTAAGATACCAAAGAGTTATAAAAATAAATATGAATATCTAGGTGTTAGATTTGTAAATACATAAAAATTGTGTGCTATGTATGTAATTTCCCTTAAATATTTACTTTTTAGGCTCAACAAGGCTCGTTTATTTTTCAAATAATCTACTCATATAAAGCACAAGTGAGGCCTAATTAAGGCCAGATTATGGTTCATTTATTTTTTTAAATAGTTTCCTCGCTAATTAACTTGATAATCTATATATGAAACGAGCTCAAATCAAGCTCAAGTCAAATATGAATAGTATAATAATAATTAAGCTTGAGCCAAAACATATTTCTAAAGCTCGAATCAAACCAAAACTCAAACATGCTTTCAATAAATAAATTCGATCTCAAACAAATACTTGTTCGGCTCAATTCGGTTCATTTGCATTCCTCCCTCAAACTCATTTGTCTTGGCCTAGATTCATAAAAGCACGTTTCACTCTTTTAACACATGGTCTTAAAAACTTCATCAAATCGATTGTTTGAATATATTTGACCGTGAACTAATAACACATATGATTTGAATTGAATTGGTTCCAATCTAAAGAACCACCAATTGTTGTAGTGAGGCACAATTTAGTCCACATCTGAAAGTTGAGATGTTATAAACATAAAAGCAAAACCGTAAAGGCGCAAATACTAAACAATGAATCATAGACCGCTAACATCCTATCAAAAGAATTATCTAAGTTCTGCTTCCCAATATTTGAGTGAGGCATCCTTCATTCGCCAACAATTCACCCACCATTTGTTAGTCACTCGCCATGTCCATCATCGATCTGAATTTCAATTCAACAGTTTTTCTAATTTTTTTTTCTTAATTCCATTTTAGGTTATGTAGTTTATATGAAATGACAGTTTTCTCATTCCTTTAATTATTTATTCACTTTGATTTTGTAGATTCTATTCCTTACCTTCAAGGGTTTTCATGTAATTTTTATTCCCTAATAAGGGTCTGTTTGGCGCAGTTTATCCGTTGTGCTTGTGTTTTCAAAATGTTGCTATATAGTTTGTTTTCTCCGTCTTCGAAGCGTTTCGTGATACGATGATTTTGTTTTGTAATAAACATTGGTCGCGGGTTCAACCTGCAGCCCACGTTTGGAGGAATTTTCTTACCTCTCTGCCCTCCCGTCGCACTTACCCTCATCTCGTGCCTTAGGTGCCTCTTCGATCCTCTCATCTACCCTCATCTCGTGGCTTTCATCGCTAAACGAGGGCTTTCTCTCACGCGCCTCTCCCACATGTCTCTCTCTATTGTTGCCTTTCTCTTCCACCTCCTCTCTGCGATCTGTGATTGTGGTGCTCCATAAGTAATATGTTGTCTTTCTTGTGGTGATTTTTGATGGAATGGCTTTTATGTACATTTATATGGCTTTCTTCTTTGTTGTGAGAAGTTTAGAGTGCTCTGTGAGTAATATCGCACTCTACCTTATAGTGAATTTTGAAGGAATAGCTTTTTTTTGTGATTTTTTGGCTTTCTCATTTTTTGTGTTTTCTCTCTCAACTGCTGCCTTTGGTTAGGTGTTGGATGTTGGACTTAAATATATGTGCTGGTGGTTGGTGGTTGTTCATGCTTGAGATGCTTTCTTCATATTGTTTCTTTGATAAATTGAATGTTTGATGATGAAACTGGGAGAACAATTGGCTTTGAATGTTTTTCAAACTTTAATTTTGCTGTTTAATGGAAGCAATAATTCAAAGGTTGAATTTATAATATATATTTGCAAATACAGTTATAAAAGAATGATGTGTATGTCTCTATCTTAAATGTGCTACCAAAGAGCGGCATTTCACTGCAGCATTTTGGGCTAGATGCGCCCCAACAATTCTTATGTGTGTGTGTGTCTCTAGACGGGGGGTACCTAAACAACACAAATAAAATTATTTTTATGAATAAAATTCAAGATTTCAAAATTTGGGATGTTCATGAAGAATAAAATTCTATTTGGGATAAAGTACTAAAAACTATTAAACAAGTGACAAAAGTAGTACTTGAAGAATCAAAAGAAAAATATTCTATAAATAAAAATAGTTGTTGGTGGAATAATAACGTGCAAAAAAAAATAAAAATATAGGAATGTATGTTATAAAAATTTTTTAAATGTAAAAACTTAGACAACTGGGAAAAAAATTAAACGACTCGTTGGAAATTTATGAGAACAATCTGTGTCGCTAAAAATTATATTTTGAGTGATATTTATAAAATATTAGATATTAAAAAGGGTGAAAAATATGTATAAACTAGCCAAACAAAGAGAAAATAAAAGTAAAGATTTAATTCAAGTAAAATGTATTGAATATGAAAATTAAAAAGTGTTTTTCTTAGAAAAAAAGATATTCAAAATAGGTGGATGAGTTATTCTGATAAAATTTTTAATGATGTTCTGGAAAACAAGATCGACCATTGTGATCTTAATATCGCTAATAAAAAAATATATTTCATTATTACCATCTCTTTAGTAAGAAGGAAGTTGAGGAGGCTTTAAAGAAAACCAAGAGTGGAAAGTTTACAGGGTCTGATGATATCTCAATCGATGTGTGGAAATATTTAGGAGATTTGGGAGTTTCTTAGATTACTAAACTCTTTAATATTATTTTAAAAACTAAAAAGATGACTAGAGTGGAAGAAGAGTATTTTGTTCCCAATTTTTAAGAATAAAGGGGATGCACATGAGTGTGCAAATTATAGAGGAATTAAGTTGATGTTTCAGACTTTAAAATTATGGGAGATGGTAACTGAACATAGTTTAAGACGTGTTATAAATTTCTCATAATCAATTTGGATTTATATCTGGCAGTTCTACTATGGAAGCTATACATTTATTGAGAGGTTTGATGGAGAAGTTCAGAGAAAATAAGGAGGATCTACATATGATTTTTATTGATTTTAAAAAAAGCTTACGATAAGGTTCTAAGTGATATCCTTTGGAGAGTTGAGAAGAAAGGTGTTGATATGACTTGTATTCAGGTCATTAAAGAAATGTATACAAAAAATGTTACTTGTGTTTGCACGGAAGAAAGATAAATATTTTCCTATTTCTGTTGGTTTGCATCAAGGATCGGCTTTAAGCCCATATCTTGTTACTTTAATTATGGATAGTCATACTGTACACTTACAAAATGATGTACCTTAGTGTATGCGTTTTGCTGATGATATCCTTCCCGTGGATAAGACGAGAGAAAAAGTTCAGGGAAAACTTGAATTATGGAGGTCTACTTTAGGTCTAAAGGCCTTCATTTGAGTATAACTATACTGAATGCATGGAATGTAATTTTAGTAGTAGTAGCTCTAGTGACAGAATATAACTTTGGGTGATCAAATTATTAAAAGGTGTGAACGCTTCAAATATCTCGGGTCTTCAAAGTGATGGTGATATTGATGGGGATGTTATTAGTAGAATTCAAGTTGGTTCGTTGAAGTAGAGGCACGCTTTGGGCCTATTGTGTGATAGAAAAGTGCCTCATAGAATGACATAAACATTTTACAAAATTGTGGTGAAACCTGCAATGCTATAAGGCGCCAAATGTTGGCCTTTAAAAGAGAAGCATGAAACTGAGTTAAGTGTTGTCGAGATGAGAATGATCAGGTAGATGAGTGGCTCTACACTTAGAGAGAAAATGCAAAATGAATATATATGTGATAGGGTTGGTGTAGCTCCAGTGATAGTCAAATTTAGAGGGTCATCTTAGATGGTTTGGTCACATTAAATGTCGACCATATGATGATCTGATTAGAAGAGTAGATGTTTTAGATTCAACTTATGTTAAGAAAGATAGAGGTAGACCTAAGATGACTTGGGCATATTGTATAAAAAATAATCTTAATTTATTAAATTAAATGAAAATATAACACTAAATAGGGCACAATGGAGAAAAAAGATTCATGTAACCGACCCACTTACTAGGATAAATGTTTTGTCGTTGTTGTTGTAATTGTTGTTGTATACAAGTGTTATACTCCTATGATGTAGTTCAAGCGATTTCTTGATGTTTTTCTATGGAACCCATACTATTTTTGACAACCAAGGATAAATATTTCTCCATTTACCCATGTTTATGTAAAAAGAAGAATTAGAAACTCATAAAGTTATGTTTTGCTTAATCACATGACATTTCTTAGGATTCTTCTAATCCTCTATCAAGGTTGTAGAATCCTACTGGAATATGTTTATCTTCTCAGAATTCTGTGGTTAATTTATTTGTTCCACTACGCAATGGGTAGAGTTCATAGTTCACGAGGGAATTTAACATCTTATCACTTCTGATTACGGTCGAAAGGTCAACACATCAACATCAGAATTATGCACCAAAGAGGCGTTGAAAGAACACAAAATCCATAACATGAAAATCATAAAAAGTTCACCAAACTTACATTGCAAGAGTAAAAAATAAGATTAGTTACAATGCAAGATATAGAAAAATAAAAACTTTGTTATAAAATGCAAAAAAAGGAGACAACACTATAAGTACAAAAAACTCAATATAAAGCATTAAGTCCATGTAATAAACCGTGGTCCTCACCGATCAATATAAATGTTTATGGATTTTCACATACATATGCACTCAATATCTCCTTACAAGATCATAAGACACCTCAAAAAGACCTCAAATAATCATAAAAAAGAAAAAAAAGGAAACATACTCTTCCGAGCGAAATCAATGAAGAAAACTCGAAGAGCTCAAAAGGACTTTCCTAAGCTTTATAGGCACATCTCCCTAGGCAAAAAGTTCCCCTCTAATAATAAAAACATGTATTTATACTTATTTGAGGCATTAGAGGTCCAAAATAGACATTAAATCTCTCTAAATTTGAAACAAATCTAATAATGCTTGTTTTGGTGGGTTAGCAGACGCGAGCTCACCGGTGCGCTACCGCGACGATATGCGAGCAAGCGGGGCTGGCTCTACAAGATCCAGAGACTCTGGGGCCACGAAATCTGCTGGGTGCGTGGACGTGCTACTGTGGGTGCGTGCAACCACCAACAACTGGAGTTGTAGAGGGGTGCAGAGTTGCTGGGTCTGCGAGATCCTCTTTTGCAGCAGGGTTGGATTGGTGAGATCATGGTCTGCGACAAAATTGGATTTGCGAGATCCAGAGGCTCTGGCGTGCACGTAGTCACACCTACGGTGCGTTGGGTGTGCATGTGCGAGTGGAGGTAACCTCGTGTGAGCTCAAATGCAGGACCACATGTGCAAAATCAAGTTTGTTGTCATTCTCGCTCTAAATTCACCTCCTTTCCTTCTCCAAGAAACGTAAACCCTGTATCCTGCACAATACAACAAAAATACATTTATCAAGCATAATATCCTGATAAATAAGAGATTTATCATAATATTTAATACATGAAAATAATGTAAATTTACCTCGTACTAATAAGCTTATTTTTCTTCTTTTTTAACTCATTGTGACTAGGTTTTGTACTAGCTATGCTACAAAATAAAGTTTATAGGGGCTCATTTTCTTTTAATTTTTTCTTATTTACTTGATTAACAAATGATATATATATCAAGAAATTAAGTTACAAATCTTTGATAAATTGAATAATATTGTAAATCATTAATTTAACAATACATGTAGCACATATAATCAGAAGTTTTAACAATTACATTAACTAAACTGTACATCTCTCCTTTTATAGGATCCTAAATTAAGTCCTACCCATCCCCAACAAAATTTACTAAGAATCCATTAGCAAAAATCATTATTGAACTTCATCCATTATAACACCATTTGAATCTTCTCCAAAACTAAACAAAATAAAAAATTAGGAAAGTTTTGTATTGCAACTATTATAACAATGTTAAGTCATAATTAATATAAAGCTAACCCCCTTTTAGAAGTATGCACTCCTTTAATATTGGTTAAGCCTCTACCATCAAAACCTTATTTCATCACTAAGATGGTTCTTGAAGATACAACAACAATATTACATCTAAGGATTTCAGTTATTGGATGTGCGATAGAGAAGTTGCAAGTCATAGACAAAAAGTCAAGCATGAAGTCAAACAAAAGCATGAAGACAAACAAAAAGATTTTTCATATTGTTGACATGAAAATGATTGATATCATGTATATGCACTCAATGAAGGGATAGAGAACTAAACCAACTTTTTATGATTGATCACCTTCTTAACAAGTCAATGAGAGCAAGAGGAACCCAATTGCAATTACATATCAAGCATATCAATTGTTTTTTTTTTTTTAATATAGCTTCAAATGCTCTAATTAAATTTTTAGTCAATTGAATTTTCAAATTATCCAATTTATTTTGAGATGAATATAATATGATATAATTTAATAAATATTATATTTATTTAAAAATTAATTTAATAAATTTATATATATTTCTATTAAAATTGATCAAATTATTTCCTTCTAATTTTTTTCCTATTTTCTTAGCCTAGAAGCTAAGAAACCGGCTTAGCAAGTTAGCATGTAATCCCAAATCCAAAATCAGATGGGTGGCTAACGAGATCCCATACGCCACTTCAAGCTGAGCTCGTCCCGCTTATGGTAGGCTTCCTTTCTCCCTGTCCGCTCTCAGTTCGTAATGGCTCTGGCGGCCATATCCTCCCCTTATTTAACTAGCATCGGGAGCACGAGATCTTCTGCCAATTTCTTAAGGAGTTATCCACCCTCTTCTCTCTTTGTTCCTGTCCGACATCGCCGACTCGCGGTCCACTCTAACAAAAACCAAAGCCTCAAGGCTTCCTCTTCTTCCTCCATCTCCAGCGCGAGTCCTGGAACCAAGGATGAGGGCTTTAAGCTTACCTATCTAGAGGTTCGCTTCTCAGTTTTCTTTAAATTTTGTCAGACGAGCTGAACGTATTCCTTTTTACCAGGGAAACAGCTGGTTATGGAGCGTGGATGGGGTGAACGTTTTGGTGGATCCCATCTTGGTTGGTAATCTGGATTTTGGCGTGCCTTGGCTGTATGATGCCGCGAAGAAGGTTTTAAAAAACTTCCGGGTATTTTATTCCCCTATTTTCTTGTTCTTCGTTTCATTTTGATGTATGGACTGTACTGTAATAATATGAAACGGCCTTAATTGTGTATTAATCCCTTGAAGGTAGCTCGAGAATCTCCCTGAGGTAGATTGTTTGCTGATTACACAGAGCCTTGATGACCACTGCCATGTTAAGACACTCAGACCCCTTTCAAAGAAACTTCCTAACCTGCCAGTATTCTCCACTCCGAATGCAGAATCCATTTTAAGATCACTCTTTAGAAATGTAAGTTTGATGATCATTTGGTCCTTTCCCTTCTTTGTTCCTTTGTTGTTTCAATCAATTTGCTGGATTTCATATATCATCATTCAACAACAGCCACCACCTTTCTCGTGCCTATATATTCTCCCCTTTTAACATGTATCATTGAAATTTAATGATAACTATGACTATAATATATAAATGACAAAACTATATTTGATCACAAAAAAAAAAATGATAAAAAATCTTTTTATGACAGTTGTGTGTTGAATTTGATAAATTATTTTTCTTGATTTTCATCAAGGTTTAAAAAGCTCTGTTTCAGTACCAACTTTGATTTCTAATGAATTGCGGCCTTGCTGTGCTGGTAATGGTACGATTTCCCTTGTGGTTTCATCATGTTTTGAAATTTAAGTGATTTTGAAAACATGTTTCCATTATTTCAATATTAGATAGGACCAAAGATTTTTTATCAAAGCCAATGAGTTTTAATTTAGCTCTATAGTTTTGTGAAGTTGTTTATTTAATTATCAGGTCTTCACACACTCTAACATAATGGATAATCAGTTTGTTGGATTTCACTCGTCTAGCCTCACTAGAGCCTTGAGAGAATTTGTTCAGAAATTAGGGCGAAGAAAAACAAGAACGACACAAATCCAGAAGAACACAAATAGATTTAACGAGGTTCGTCAAAGATGCCTATGTCCTCGGGAGCAGAGCGGGGACTTCCTTTTCAATATTCAGAAAAGAATACAAAATACAAGATCCAGCTCTCTCAAAGACCTAAGATTACAAACAAGTCTATTTATAATCATAGAGTAAACCTTACAGTACAATATACAATTCTCAAATTACCCATGTATTGTATAGCGGGGCGTTGACCCAACACCTTCAACCCACATAACGTAATTTCTCGATTTGGACAGATTCTTCCGCTTCTCTCCGCTCCGCTTTGTTCCAGCGTCTGTCCCTATATGGTATATGAGGCATACCATAACAAATCTCCACCTTGGCAAATATCCAACCCTTTAGTAGAAAAAATATCTGAGAGTTACACCTGCACCAATGTGGGTTGGGCCACCATGCTTCTGCTGCGCCCACACTGATCTCAACCCACTAAATTTTAAGAAACACACTTTTTTAATTCTAAGAGACATCTCTTTATTGTAAAAGACTCCAAATTCTGGTATTATGACTCATACCTAACAATTCTCCACCCTGGCGAATATCCAGCCCTTTAGGAGAAAATCTATATATTGTGATTATCCAATCTCTTAGGAGAAAAATCTTCACATTGCGAATATCCTGCCCTTTAGGAGAAAATCTCCACCTTGCGAATATCCAACCCCTTAGGAGAAATATCTCTACCTTGTGAATATCCTGCCCCTTAGGAGAAAATCTTCACATTGCAAATATCCAGCCCCTTAGGAGAAATATATCATGGAGTTTCTTATGCACAAATGTGGGTTGAAACACTTTTCCTGTTCGCGCCAGCACCTCGGCTAAACTGCTGTCCCGTGAGCGAAACCCTTCGCGAAATACCTCAGCGAAATCACTGTTCGCGAATAATCGCGCCTGCTCGCTTGCCAGCACCCTACCGAACTCCGCCTGTCGCAAACTCCACCTGTCGTAACTCCTTCTGCGACGAACTTGCAAACTCCGCTGGTCGAACACCACCAAACTTCTCTGTTCGCAAGCGCTTCTGTTCACAGTAACTGTACACGAACTCCTGTTCGCTAACTCTACTTCGCTTAATGCTGTGAAGATTTATGAACTGTCGCGCCTTGAAGTCGCGACGCCGCCTCTACTGCGAACTTCCCGAAGCATAACTAGCCGAACTGCCACAGCACTTTATTCGAACTGCTTCGCACCTATTCGTTCCCGCAAGTCTGTCTTTATCCGAACAATCCGCAAAATTTTACATTCTTCTGCGCCGTAGCCAAGATTTCCTTTCTCCAGCAAAGTAAATTCAGAAAATACTTTCAAATTTTCTTCTCTGCAAGATTCTTTGCTGAGCCCGAAATTGTACTTTGATTCTGCCACAAATTCTTTTAAATAATCTTTTAATTAAGATTCCTTAATTAAGTTTCCCTTAATTAAGTTTTAAAAAAATGATTTTCCCTTAATTAAGTTTCCCAGAGAAGCAACAAAATTTTTCCAAAAAAAATTGAAATATTCCCTTAATTAAATATTTCATTTAATTAATTGAATTTCAAATCCTTTCCTTTCTTCAGCCTCCAGCAAAAGAAATCTCATATCCGCAAATCCAGCAAAGAAAATCCACCGAAGGAAAATAACTTAATTAAGCCTTAATTGAGCCTCCTGTAAAGATCCTCCTTAATTAAGCCACCGTGACTCCAGCAAAGATCCGCCGAAGGAATATTCCGCAGCTCCAGTAAATAAAAGAAAATCCCTTTCCAATTACTCCGCTTCGCTTTCCTACCAAAATTTCCTCAGAATTTCCCTTTTTCGCTTCCGCCAAGATTCAGCATAGGAAATTCAGAAAGTCCTCCCAAATTTTCTTCTCTACAGCCTAGATTCCCTTCATTCTCTCTCGTGTCCAGCAAAGGAATCAAATTGCCTCCCAGCAAAGGAAATTTCGTGAGGGAATATTCCTGAAGATTCCCTTCCGATTCCCATTCCTCCTCCGCCTTCCTTCGCCTGTCCCTGGCCGCAATTCACCCTGCTGTTCCTGCGTTGAATCCCTAGTAGAGCGCAAATTGCCGAACTCCTCGGCAAACTCTTCGCCTGGTTTGGTCGTCCCGCTCGCAAAGAATTCCATGTACGCGAATTCACACCTTCCTTGTTGAATTTGTATCGCGACTCCTGCTCGTTGAATGTCGAGAGTCCTTCGGCTTGGTCACGATCCTCCCTGTGAAATTGCAGCAAAACTCGTCCGTTCACATCAAACTTTCGAGGATCTTCTTCCTGCGAACTTCGAACTGCGACGAATCGGACGCCCTATCTGCCGAATTCCCCGACCAAAATCTTATTTGTTCCTGCGCCGCCAAATTTTTCTTTCCTATCCTAAAACCTCACTCTGATACCACTTGTTGAGAAATTAGAGCGAAAAAAAACAAAAACGACACAAATCCAGAAGAACACAAAGAGATTTAACGAGGTTCGACAAAAATGCCTATGTCATCGGGAGCAGAGCGGTGACTTTATTTTTAATATTCAGAAAAAGAATACAAAATATAAGATTCAGCTCTCTCAAAGATCTAGGATTACAAACATGTCTATTTATAATCCTAGAGTAAACCCTACAGTACAATATGTAATTCCCAAATTACCCCAGTACCGTATAGCGAGGCGTTGACCCAGAGTCCCCAACCCACATAACGTAACTTCCTGATTTGGACAGATTCTTCCGCTCCGCTCCGCTTCGTTCCAGCGTCTGTCCCTATATGGTATATGAGTCATACCATAACAGAATTCATAAACATCAATTACTTTGTAAGCATCACACCCTTTTTCATTAAACGCACATTATAAGTACTATTATGTTGCACTTCATAATTGAAGGTAATTTTGCATAGGTTGAGCATTACAGATTTGAGGTTGCCATATTTAAGTGGCTTTTCAAATTATTTTTATGCCTTCATTAGAAAAGCCTACAAACCTTTTTCTTATAGATCTTAAGAAGCTCTCTATGCATTAGGGGTGAATTAATTGCCAATGCAGGCACACTAAATATACAAGGCCTTGAATCCAGAAATTTTTAATTGAAAGCCTAATGTCACCTCCGAAAAAAGCCCTTAAGAGAGCTGGCCAGCCCAATACTTAAATACTGATTTTTGGCCCTACACCTAGTCGATGTGAGACTATTTGTCCGTGACATTCTTCTCCACCCAATCACGTGACACCCTCGTCACAGATCGACTCCACCGAGGGTCCCACTGGACCATGGAGAGTTCACAGATCTGACAGACAGTAATCTGCTCTGATACCACTTGTCATCTCTCAAAATAGCCTTTAAGAGGGTGGACAGCTTAGGACTTAAATACTGCTTTTCGGCCCTACACCTAGCCGATGTGGGACTATTTGTCCGTGACACTAAGCTCTCAACCAACAGGCTTAGGTGGCTTACATTATTTAATGCTTTAAAGGCATTATTATTTAATGAGCTTGACTGAATTCAAGTTTTAGATTGATATTTGGTAAAGTGGTGGCCTTATTCAATTTTCTTGCATGCACGCACAATTTTTTTTTTTTTTGAGTTTAAATTTTATGTTTTGGTAACCTTTATTTTCATTTTTCAGTTTTCCTTACTATAATTTATTTAACGGGCACTTAATATTCTCACTCAAGTGGAAATGATGGATTAGTTGAAGACTGCTTTTTTTCAAGTTTCCCAGAGTTCTTCAGAGAGATTTAACACCTTTGACCAGTTTAGTAGTGCATTGTAACTAAATAATGATATTTCTTTCATTCATTTGCTTTAGACGGGAATTCTCATGAAAGAAGTCTTTTATATTTCTCAAGTTTTGTAGTATCTACTGGAAATAGGAGCGCAGAGCGTACATGGTACACACAATTTTTGAGTTTAATTCACTGCTTCTTTTGGAGAACCACTTCTTATATGTTTTCTGGTACTGTATATTAATGTTCCTTTCATAATATAGCTTCTAGAGTGTCATTGAAACTTAATTCAGAAAAAGGTGTAATTGAATGCAACAGCTATTCTATTCCTTAACTTTCCGAGTGATCAAATTAATTTCCAGTGTGATATTGAAAAGCCTTAAATATTGTACAGGTAACGTATCTAGAACCTGGCCAAACTTCTGAATTTGAAGGCAGAAATGGAGCAAAACTCAATATCCTTGCTACTGCAGGTCCTATATTAGGTCCACCTTGGCAGAGACCAGAAAATGGGTAAATTGATTGTTGCTTGAATATCTTCTTCATCTTTCGGGTGGTATAATTTTTTAAGTCCTTCACAGGGGCATTTATTTGAGCAACTAATTAACAAATTGAAGCTCTGTAAACCTTCTAGCAATTTGATATTATTAATTTATTTGATATTTCGATGGTTCTAGTGATTTCACCTTAGGAACATTTGTATTTATGTTCGTCCAAGCTAACTGATCAGACAATTTACTGCCAGGTACATTATCACATCAAGCAGTAATCTGAAACTCTACTATGAACCACACTGTGTATACAACAAGTTTTTTCTACAAAAATATAAGGTGGATATAATCATAACGCCAGTCATTAAACAGCTGCTTCCTTCATTTACCTTGGTATCTGGACAAGAGGATGCAGTTCAGCTTGCCAAGTTGCTACAAGCGAAGTATGAATTGTTGATTTATTGGTTATGGATAAGCATAACCAATCATATATAACCTGTGTATTTCTTTTTTCTAGGTACATTGTTCCTATGAAGAATGGTGATCTGAATAGTAAAGGGGTTCTCTCAAGAATCATTCGGCCGGAGGGGACGGTTAATTCGTTTAAGGTTTTTATTTACACTATTTATCATAATATTCATTTGTTCTAAAGTTGAAAACTTCCTCCTTAATCAATGCAGTCTAGGGATATTTTTGGAAGGCTGATAAAATTCAAAATTAAGGCGCACGGGAGAATTTTATTTTTGTCTATAATAGAAACATCATAAAACATGCAAAATCCTGAAGCAATCAAAAAGTTACAATATGATTAAGAGTGGTGAACTCTTCTATCATATCTAGCTCATTTTGTACATACTCCATAAAATGGAGTCATACTGAAGCTGATTTGAATGTTTGTGTGTGATTTTACAATTCAGCCTTAAATTGCTATTGCTTGAATTATGAATTCCAAATTATTTTTCGCAGGAATTACTGGAGAAGGAGCTTCCGGATGTGCGTGTACTTGAGCCTCAGCCAGGGGTGGCTCTTGAGATTTCAAGGTCTTTGAGTTCTCTCTGAAGTTTGTTTTATTCTCTTTAGGCAAGTTCCCTTTTTGTCATGAGAAAAATTGGAATGACAAACCTTTTTATTCTGATGCATGACAACATGATTGCAAAGAGGCTATGAAGAAGGAAGAACTTTCATGGTATAAATTAAAATTCCTCTGCTGCCCTTTTGCTATTTGAGCTAAAACTCATCCTTTTCTCTTTGTTTTGCCAATTATAGCTTATGCAAACTCCAACTAGTAAATTTGCAGTAAAATTTTTCAAACTCAGGCAAAGAAACATGCATGAAATGATATTGTTTTTGATACATAACTCATCTGTGCCAAATACATGAGGATTTTCTAATGTGTAGAATAATTGAGTTGTGTCAATTACATGGCTGCCACAAGCCAAAAGATAAAATTCAACATTGAAACTTTGTAAGAAAGTTGCTCCCAAAACCGGAATCATGAATAGCTGTACATCCACATATTGCCATGTTTATTTATTCCTGAAGACAAGCTTAATAGTAATAAGAGATGTCCAGGTTGACAATAATGTAAGTTTAAAGTTTCTTCCTGCTCGGCAAAATTCAAAGGACAAATTTTTAATAGATTATGTTTAATACTGAATTAACGTAAGCTGTATTTTTTTTATAAACAGGCTCAGGTGTCACGTAGGCATGATTTGGTGCCTAATGTGGCACAAAATTGTGCTGAAGTAGCATGATTTAAGCACCATATCAAGCCTAGGGGCACCATTTGATATATATATATATATATATATATATATATATATATATATA